>JADKXX010005211.1:0-21186 GCA_017310255.1 Butorides virescens
GGAGCGGGCGCGGGGCGGCTCCGCCGCGGCGGGGGTCTGTCGCCCCGCGGCCCCGAGCCCGCCCCGGTGCCCGGGAGCTGCGGGCGCATCGGCGCTTTTGGGGCGCCGCGGCAGCCGCTGCGCGGCCGCGGTCACCGGCGGTTCGTTCAGCGCCGCGGAGGCGCACAGGGCGGCGGCGGGACCCTGCGGGCACCGCGGGACCGGACCGGGGGGGGGGGGGCACCGGGTCCGCACCGAGCGCCCCCAGGCCCGTTCAGTCGCTTTCCCTCTGGGGCGGGAGCGCGCCCGCCCCGCTCCGGCTGCACCGCCCCCCGCCCCGCCGGGAACGTTCCCCCGGGAGCCGGCGCGGGACCCGGGCCCGCCAGGCTCTCCCGGGCGGCTCCAGCCCCGGCAGCGCTCGCTGCTCGCTGCTCATTGTTGGAGAAAGCACCATGGTACCGTCTGCTCTTAAAAATGAACCGAAACTTCCCTTGCCCGTGTGCCGGTGCCTTACCTCGGGTGTCCGCTCGTGGCACGCAAGTTCCCGGGGTCTAATGAAAGGGGGCCCCGGGGAGGCGGCACCGCGCCTGGGGCACGGGGGCGGTGCTGCCCCGGAGCGGTGCGGGCGCGCTGCCGGCCGGGGCGGGCGGGGCGCTCAGCTCGGAGCCTTTCGGCTGCAAACTTTGAGGCGCGCCGCTCCCCCCCCCCCCAACACACCCCCCGCCCCGAGGTTAAAGAGGGGCCGGGTGCCGGCGCGTCCCTGCGGCAAACCGCCCCGGGAGCCCGCCGATCGATAGCGGCGAGCCGGCGCCGCGGCGGGGCAGGCAGCGGGACGGGGTGCCCGGGCGCGGAGGTGCCGCGGTACCGGCCCCGTCGGGGCGGTGGGCAGCGGGAGCCGCCGCCTGGCCGGTGCCGCCGCCCCGCGGGCACAGCCCGGGCACCCCCGCGGCGGCGGCTTCGTCCCCGTCCCCCCCCGCCCCGCCCGCGCCGTCGGGCCCCGTAGCGCCTTCCCAGGCACAAGGGCGCCATCTAGCGGCCGCCGCGGGGAGGCGGCGCGGCGGGGACCGGTACCGGGCCGCGCACGGCGGAGCCGGGAACCTACCGGGCGCTGGGCCCGGGGGCTCCGGGGCGGCGCGGCACGGCCCGGCCGCGGGCTACCACCCGGCGGAGGGGGGGGGCACCGTCCCCCGTGACACCGTCCGGGGGCAGCCGAGGGGACCCCCGCTCCTCCCGGGGAGGGAGTCGGGGTGCCCCCGCTCCCGGCCGCCGCGTCCCGTGGGAGCAGAAGCCAGCGAAGGGACGAGCCTTGCCGGGAGTTTCTCCCCCTCCGCGGGAAGCGTGGGTCACCGGGACCCACGGGGGTGGCGGCGGGTGGGCAAAGCCTCTGCTCCCCCGCTCCCGAAGTCTTCCCTGGAAAAATTAATTCTGATGACTTGAACTGTGCCGTATGGATTGAAAACCTGGCTGAAAGATCATAAACAAAGGGTAATTAGAAACAGGGGGAGGTGTTTATGGGGTACTGCGGGGATCCAGGTTAGGTCTGCTCTCATTTAATACCCTCATTAATGACCTGGAAAGAGGGAGTAAACTACACATTAATGAATTTGGCAGATGATGCTATATCGGGAGGTGCTGTGAGCTCCAGCAAGCATAGAAAATTAACACAAAAAGGCCTAGTGAGATTGGAAACATGGGCAGGAAACAGCAAAAAGAGCTGTGCCTTGGACGAACCTGAGTGAGTGCAGCTGGGAGGCAAATGCAAGTACGAGCCGGCAGCAGAAGGGCCAAGGATGGCCCAGCCAAGCCGGCAGCACCGCACCGGAGCTGGAACGCCACCCCAGCGAAGAGCCTGGGGCTCAGGGGACAGCGAGGGGCACCCAGGAGGCTGCAGAGGGCCAGGGTGGCAGGGACGGATCGGCCGCTGGCATCCGTGGAGGTGCTGGGAGGCTCAGGTGTGGCCGGAGCGTGGGGCTCCCTCGGCACAGCCGTGTTGGCGGCAGTTCAGAGGGAAGCCACACAAATGATCAAAGGCACGGAGGGAGTGATTTCTGAAGGAAGATTAAAAGGCTTAAATATATATATTGCTTGGCTAAGAGCTGTCCATGGGGAGATAAACTAAGAGCCTTACAGATCTGGTTGGTGTAAATAGAGAGGGGAGGGAAGGAATTATTTAATAGAGTTCAAGGGGCATCACCAGAAGGGATGACAGGAAATGAAGAAATGGAGCATTTAGGTTGAATGTCACAGGGGAAAAAATCCCCTCTGCTGACAGCAAAAATTATGAGGCTGCGACGTGGTTCCCTGGAGGGAGAAAGTTCTGTGGCTTGAGATATTTAAAACCAGACAGGATCAGTCTGAATATAAAGGCGCCTGGGATGAGCCACTGGCAGCGGACACGTGGAGTAGCGAGAGCTGGGCAGGGATGTGCCTCATTTTCCAGCTCTTTTTCCACTGAAATATTTCTTTATGTATCGCATATATAAAAGACCCGCATTTTTTATTTATTGCATACATGTATTTCTGCTGCTGTGAAGGAAATCACTGACACGGTGGATGCTGTGCAGGCACCTCGTGGCTGGACAGGGCTGAAAAGGGCCTGAAATCAGAGAAACTTCACCTCCCTGTAGGTATGGAGGGGGATTAGAGAGGGGGTTAAGTGGCTGGTACAAGGTTGCCGAGAGGGTCCGCGATGCATAACCCTGGCGCTGGTGTCCCTGCACAGTGTGGCGTGCCCTGGAGCACAAGGTCTCCTGCAAGTTTGGCATTTCATATCTCAGTGGCTTTCTGCAGGAAGCTCTGCAGGTGACCAAGGAGAAGCTGCACAGCACCCGTAACCTTGGTTAACGCTCCATCCTTTCACCCCCAGCTAATCCTCAGTTTGCCAGAGGCTGTGACGGGATCCCTTTGGAGCAAAACAGGCATCGATTGCAGCCCCACCCCTCCCCATCTCCTGCCTCACTGGAGGTCTGTGAGTGCTGTCAACAAAATGGATTAATAGTCCTATTATCAGTTCAGATGGATGGCCAGGGTGAGGAGAAAACATCGCGTCCCAGGGAACTCAAGTAGGCACATTAATAAAGATGCCACACGTTGGCTCTGAGATCTAAAAGCTTCGCTCCGCTCCTTGCAACACAATTAGTTTATCCGAAGTCCAACACTCCCGTCACGATGCGCCTGCTGATGGCCCTGGCACTAGTGCGGGGTGGCCGGGCAGGGAGGGAGGGGGTGGGTGGCACGGTGGTCCCCATGTCCCCCTTGGCCAAACCCCCTGCAAGAACTCTCCATGCAAGACAGGAGCCCCTGGTCATCTGCCATCAGGGAGCTGCATCGTCCCCTTGGTGCCAGCTTGCTGCCCCTCGGCGTCGGGCTGGGGGCCTGGGGGGCCACAGGGCCAGCCCAGCCCCAGCCCCTTGCAGCCGAGGAGCTGGTGTGACAGGGTGGCACCACGGCCCATCGCTCAGCTGGCTCAGCGATGGGTACGGGCAGCACTTAACAAAGATATTGGTTCTGGTTCTGCCCACGCTGTAAAATAAGGAAAGCTTTTAATTAAAAGCAAGCGGTGCAGCTTGCAGCCCTTTGTCTGAGCGCTAATGTGAATGACTTTCCTTTCCAGCCCAGCATTTAAAGCTGTCTCTCTTGTACCTGTCAAAAAATAAATCTCAGGATCTAAAACATGTATATTTAAAACTACAGTATCAGCGGGCTGCCAAGTCTGGGGTTTTTTTATGAAACATTCCTTGTGGAGGGGGTGAGGGGCAGGGATGAGCATGGGGCAAGGCCAGCAAAGCAGTGAGGCACCCACCAGCCCCCGGCCGGCCAGCGCAGGCAGAGAGGCTGTCCTGCTTCCCGGGCAGAGAGGTTGTCCTGTCCTGCTTCCCGGGCAGAGAGGCTGTCCTGTCCTGCTTCCCAGGCAGAGAGGCTGTCCTGCTTCCCGGGCAGAGAGGCTGTCCTGTCCTGCTTCCCAGGGAAACTGGCCTGGCCATCGCCCGCAGCCAGGGCAGCGGGATGGACTCGCCTCCCGCCCGGCCAGCTCCATCGGGCAGCCCCTGCCCCGCTCAGGGCACGCTGCTGCAGAGGCCAGCGGGCTGGGGGGGCCCCATGCACACCCTGCCTCCCCCCTTCGCAAAGGCTTCCCGCTGGTACCCTGCCCTGATGGGGGCACCCTGCCCCGATGGGGGCACCCAGCCAAGCCACCACTCGCATCCTCTGCTAGAGCAAGAGGGGAGGCGAAGCCCGCTGGGACCCAGCTCCCCCAGCACCCCACTTCTCCAGGTGCAGTGCAGAACTGGAAAAGACACGCACAGAATAGTTTGAAATTTGTTTTAAATGTCAAAGAGGAACTTTATCTTTTTAATTTTTCAGAACCTTTCTTTTTAATTTCACATTTCTGAAGTGTTGTTTTTCCCCTTTCCGACACCTTTTCCTTTTAGCTACTAGGTGAAGTAAAATAAATGATGTAGGTTTATTTTTTCCTTTCTTTGCTTATCCAGTTCTGCAAAACTTGAAAGCTTTTCAAAGCATCTGGATGTCGGGAGTTACACTTTAGGTTTGTGCTTTTTTTTTTTCCCCTAGCAATGTTTCTAATATCACAGCAAAGTAGAAAAAAAAAAACAACTGTAGCATAAAAAAAGGAAATGAAGGAATAGGAAAACTCAGAGCAAAATCCCTAGACCATTCAGCCATCAGACATCTGCTGTGTGTGGAGAAAGGGAAGATCTAAAAAGGAGAAAAATGCAATATTTTATATTTGGGGGGGATGTTTGGAAAATAAGACAAAATATTCAGATTGGAATTAAACACACTTCCCCCCCATCCCCACCTTGTGGGAATTCAGTGCGTGTCCACTCTCAAGAGATTCTGGAGGGAGGACAGCCTGGCCAGCTCTGCCCATCAGCCCTCTGAGAGCCAAACTTTATCGAGCATCCGCAGGACTTGCAGACATCTGCCCGTGCAACTCTGTTAGCAGTTTGCACATAATGCAGATAAGGGACCGCTGCTGTGAAATATTGAGTCTTTAGACTATAAAAAACTGTCCTTCTAAGCTGAAATCTAACTTTATTTGTACTCCCGCAATTCCACCCAAGTCAGCAGGGTTTCCTGGCTGTTAGCAAGGGCAGCGTCTGGCACACTCCTTCCACAGGAGAGGTTAAAGTGCCAGGGAGAGGACAGCATCGCTCCGAGGAATTCGATAAACTCCTATCACTCAATAGTTTAATTCACTTTTACTGATGCAGCATCTTTTATCAAAGATTGCATAATGCTGAATAATCATGAAGCACATAATGCAGAGCCAGACAGGCAGTTATAATCAGATTTAAAGCCTATATTAAAAAAGTGGCAGGTGCAGGGCTAATTCTCCGCTGCCGCACTGGTGTCGGTCCAGAGGAAGCCCGCTGGAGCCGCTCCTGATTTACACAGCCTGCCTGGCAGCAAAACGAAGGGAGGGGGGAGAAATAAGAGGATGGTGGTTTTGGGAGGTACCCAGGGAGCAAGGCAGGCACAGCCCCGTGCGCAGCAGCACCGGGCACAGCATCGCCGCGTGCGATGGGCGGCCAAGGAGCTGGGCTGGCTCTCAGCAGCACGCACAGGGCAACATGAAGGCAGCCAGCACCATCGGCCGCTCGCTTCCCAATACGGTCTGTTAAGATGCAAAGCAAAAAATGCTGCATGATTCGGGGGGCTGTTGAGGCGATGCAGCCTTTCCCCCCACCTCACTGGCCCACGTCCCGCCGGTTGTGGCCAGCGTTCCTTACCTGGTGGCAAACAAGTGCGCTCCTTCTCAGGGCGCTGCCCAGAGGGCACGTTATGGAAAGCTACTGCTGTAATCGGCATCTCTGCCGGCTGCATCAGCTGAGAGGCCGGGATCCCTACTCCGGCAGGATTCCCACAGGGAGAGCCGGGCACGCTGCCGAGCGAGCCGGTCCCAGGGCCAGCACAGCCCCGCTGCCGCCGCCCAGGTCAGCATCAGGCACCAAGCAGCATCCTCACCAGTGACCGGCAGCCAAGCCGCTGCCTGCTGCAGTATTGCACCAAAAAAACTACGTGGCTTGATTGACTTAGTCCCATATCTTACAGGAAAAGCTGGCCTGGGGGTCTGAAAAGGGCTGCTGGCCGCCCCCCGAGATGCTCCCCGGCCCCTCGGGCGCAGCAGCACACCTGCATCTGGCTGCCTGTGGGGAGACACGCGTTTCAGCCGTGCTGACTAAATATTTCCCATGCAATCAATTCCAGCGCATAAAACCATCAAACAGGATAACCTTGTGATCAAATGGCCAACAGAGAAAAGTGCTTAATATTATCCACTCCAGATAATGAGCTGTATTTCCAGCCCAGGCCCCAAACACACATCACCGTGCGCTAAACGCCATGCAATTGCCTGCACAACAAGTTAAGGAAAGATTAAAAGCGAGGAGGAGAGAAGAGGGAGGGCAGAAAACGAAGCCCAAGGAAATTGCAATCTGTGCCATCGGCGCGTGCAGGAGCGGAGCCGGGGGAGCGCTGCAATGCAGCTCAGTGCACAATTGCGTGGTGGACCTTCAGGACGGCGCCTTGGACGCCTGCCTGGATTTACAAACCGTGCGCGCTGTTACCCACACAGGTGAGGAACAGACGGCCTTAGGGTTTACAAGACAGCAATGCCATGGATGAATTAAGAGGCGACCAAACTTCTCTCGGCAGGAGATCCGCCTGCTGGCGAAGGTTATCCTAGGTGATGGGAGAATCTCTGCTCTTCCTACCCTGCTTACAAATAGCACATCTTAATTCAGTCTCCGGGCCCTTGCATGGACAAACAGATTGCGAAGGTCAGGGGAATAGAGACACCTGGGGAAGGACAGTGATTTAGAGAAACAAGGCAGTGCAATATCTCTGGTCTGAGCAGCTACACGGCGGATGCACAGAGCTTAGCAAACTGCACAGCCGCTCCAGCAACATCCATTCCCGCCTTTCAAAACCGTCGCTAATACAGCTAAATCACTTATTCTACATTTTCTTCCCCCTTTATTCCAGCACGCTACTTAGTCTGCTGCTGACCCCGTGGGATGGGAAAGAGACTTGCAATGCTTTCTTCTTCCAGCAGAAATTAGATACCTGGCCCTGGCAGCGAGCTGACAGCTCCCAGACATTTGCTTGCTTTTACACCCGAGCCACGAGCCTCCTGCCCAGCATGCCAGCGGGCAGGAGAGAGCATTTCTGGGATATACAGCCTCCTGCTGCAGCGCTGAACGCCAGCCGGGAGATTTAGGCAGCGCTCCTCAGCTGGTGCGATTTGCCCCGGCTCCGGAGCGGCTGATGGAGCGGGGTAGCACCAGCTGAGGAGCCGCCGCGGGGCCGGGACCAGGCTCCAGCTCCGGCTCGCCGAGATGCCCACATCAGGGAACCTGGCTCTGGATCCTCGCTGGTATTGACTTAGCAGCATCCCGCAGTTTGGCGTTTCAAACACTGCCTGTATCCTACACCCGGCAATTAGCAGTCCAGGCACCGATCCCGGCGTGCTTCCCCTCCTCCTCTCCCACTTCTGCAACTGCAGATGCAGGGAAATTGCAGAATACACCCGTCAAAACCCCAGCTCTCCCCCAGCATTGCCGCCTGGATCATTTGCACCCACCAAACTGAGATTCACACGTTATGGCACCCCGCCTGTGCTGTCTGCGGCGAGCCTGATGTTCCCGCACCGCAACACAGCCGGGCTACCGGTGGTGTTTCGGCGGAGCGCTCGGAGATGTGAATGTCAGGGAAAGCGATTTGTCACATAACATTACCTACGAGAGAAGGGAGAAAAGGCTAGAAAAATGCCTAACAATTGCTGTAATTATGGCCTCTTCAAATGGCTACACGATGTCAGACACGGCGCGGGGGAAAGGGCTGGCATAGCTTATCATAACTGAACCCGGGGTGGATGCTGTTCCAAGCCAGTGATTAATAGTCTGCTAGGATTTGTTTTGGCATGGCAAAAAAAACCGAGCACGGTGTTTCAGAAAGGCGCCAGATGGACGGGACGGAGCAGAGCCCCCCGGCCAGCCGCCGGCACGCTGCAGAGCAGGTGCTGGCCACGCCGGTGCCAGCCCAGGTGGCCACCCCAGGCCGTGTGGTGCTTGCTCCTTATTTGTGGGGTACCTGCATGCTGGCAGGGGCCGGCTCTGGCCGCTGCCCCAGGCCCCGGCGCTCCTCACGCCGTTCCCGGCGCCGTGCAGGACCGGCGTAGCGCGGGATGCGAGGGCCAGCGCGCAGCGGGATTGCTGGATCCCGGCCCCCCGCAGCCCCGGCGGGCGAGCGGGTGAAGGCAGCCTCGTCGCCCCCCTTGTGCCAGGTGCACCTCCACCAAAAATTCCCGGAGCTCACTTCTAGCAGGAGCACCAGGAGGGAGCCTTCCTCCCGCAGCCCAGGCTGGTCCTCCTCCCCTTCCCCACCCCACGGACTGCGTTTGCTCTGGGGCGATGAGACGTGACCCTCCAGGCAGCCGAAACGGCAGCCACAGCTCCAGCCGTACGAAAGCACAAAGCACGGTCCCTCAAGACGGTGGGGCGGGTGGGCAGGGCACCCAGCCCGGGATGGAGCTGCCTTCCCCCCAGGACCCCGGGCCAACGCGCCACCGCAGCCAGCACAGACCCTGTCCTTCAGAGAAGGACACGGCGGGGACGTGGCAACCATCCCCATCCACCAGCCCACATCACTCACCCCCTTGGAAAGTACGAGGCAGATCCTGGCTGCCCACACGATCGGGTACCGACATCTCAGTGCCTGCTGATGGCAATGTGTCCTCCGACGTGGGGCTAAGGATGAAAGCAAATCCAGCTGGGCCACGAGATCAGTTGTTTGGATCAGGCAGAGAATCACTCATGTGGTGTTTTATTAGCCATAATGGATAGCTGTGCCTGGTAAAATGAGTAATAATCTTGTTCAAGGGATCGCTCCTGAATTACGCAGCGTTGTTGCCAATGCTGCAAACTTTCCTCGCTGGTCTGTAGGCCAAATCCTTTCCTGGAGCAAGGCATGCCCAGAACATAAGAGGACAAATCCGATAGAAACAACTTTCTGCCGGGTTTTTTTTGTTGGTTTTGGGTTTGTTTTTTTTTTTAAGAACTGGAGATAATATGACAGGTAGCATCCTCCATCTCACAGTCCCTCTGATTTTCACACTTCATCTCATCTCAGTCCATCAGGATTGCTATCTTACCCAGCACTTACCCAGCCTGCTGCTCCACATCCAGCTCGGGTGGTTCCTGGGGACAGAGCTCTGCCTGGGGTAAATGGTCGGTGGCTAATGGAAAGAAACAGAGGAAAAAGTAATTTACATCAGCTAAGCATTTATTCTGTACACTGCCATTTTGTGATCATCTATAATTTTAATCTATTACCAGCAAAAGATGCATCTGTTCTCTGGGTTCATCTTGTTTACAGGTGACGTGATCCCGAGGGACTGGCCTGCTATTTGAAGGCATTTTTAGAAATTCCGTATTTCCACAATTGCGAGCAACCCCTGAAAGCGAGGGGGGTGCTTGGGGAGGGGCGGCCTCCCCCCCGAGAGAGGAGCTGCCTCTGAGGCGAGATGCGCTCAGGCGCAGCAGAGCGTGCCCCATCCGGACGGACGGACGGCCTTTGCGACGGCGAGGGACGCCGCTGCCGTCACCCCCGCCCCGGGCAGAGAGGCACCCGGGCGGCGTCCAGGGCTGGCACCAGAGACCAGGGAACGCACCAGGATCCCAGAGAAAGCGGTCGCCTGGAGCGTGGCTCTGCGTGCACGTCCTCCCAAAACATCCCCTCCCTGGCTCCCCCCGAGGCCCTCGTGCAGCTGGCCCGGGGCTGCGACGCAGGGCACCGAGCTCTCCTGCAGCCGGGCAATAAATAACGATTAAAGTTAGGGTAAGTACCGTGTTCAAAGGGAAAAGCAGCAATTACTGCCTAGACCATGTGGCAGGATTACGTGATACGCTACATGAAAAAAAAAACCACCCTTCCTGGTAGAGCTTTAATGTCTACCCTAACCCTATCATCATGATTTACTTTAATTAGCAAGCTAATCAGCTGCCGGTGCTGTGGAGCCAGGGCTGGCACTGGGTGATGGCTGAGGGTCCTGATGGAGAAAGCCACTGGCATGACCCATCGCCCACGCCGCCCCCCTGCACCCTCCACAGGGCATCCCTAAACCTGCACCCAGCTGGGAGGGGCTTGGGGGGGGGGGGGGGGGGGGGGTGTCAGCACCACAGACCCCGAGTCAACCGTCCGTCCTTCCGTCCATCCATGGGGGAAGGCCTGAGCAACCAGCCCGTGACCGAGATCAGGTTTCCAGCCCCAAAGAATGAAAACGCAGCTCGTTGAAATTCCACTTGCCTTCGCAAACAAAGCCCGCGGCTGCCTCTGGGCTGGGTGCCCCAGCCCTGCCTGCGCAGCCCGGATTTCGGGCTCGCCCCGCACCCGGATTGGGGACCCTACATAGCCAGCAAGGCTGTTGCTCAGCTCTCCTGTAACCAACAAATAGAGGGAAATAAATATTAAACAGGTCTCGCAACACACGCAAAGGCCACGGGGACCGTCCTCTTTAACGTGAGTCAGTTCTCCCCTGGGAGCCTCCTTTGAACTCCGTTCTCTTCCAAGCCCAGGGCCGTATCTTCCCTTTCCTCGCCGCTGTCGAGGCCAGCAGCACAGGCAGGCCATCCCCTGCCGCTCACTCCAAGGGGATGTTCCTGCCCGCATGTGGGAACACAACATGCTTGCTCGGGTTTGGACTAAGTCACCTATCTCCAGAAATCACAGCCGCGACCAGCCCGCCGGGGTCTGGCCGATGCCGTCATTCATGCGCCGAGGTTTGCGTGGCTTCAGGCACCTGCAGAACCCGAGCTGGAAGGGACGGAGCTTTAGGTATGCTGCAAATTTGCAGCAAACAGTTTATTGGAAACATTTAGCCCTCTTTCTGCTCATTAATGAAGTTCAAACATACTTTGATTTCCTTCATATTTGCTCATTATTTGAAATTGCACTGGGATGCTTTAATGGGGATGTGTCGGAGCAGGGACTGCCTGCCCGCTGTTCAAAGGCAGGCAGGCAGCAGCCGCAGCACATCCCTGCTCCGGCCTCGGCACGCTCTGTGGGATGGAAACCTGGCAAGGATTCAGGCTCCTACCGCCGCCCCCCAGACCTCCTCTTTCTGCAGGCTTTTCTGCAAAGCAGACTTTGCTCCAGACGCAGAAGCGCTTGCTGAGAGCAATTTAAAAGGGTTTGCAAACACCAGCATGGTTCTTATTGAAACAAATATCCACCAATCTGCACCGTGCTCCCAGAGCACGAGCGCCAGGAGAGATCAGGTCTCCCCAGCTGGTTCGGACACGGTGCCATGGCAGCAGTGTCAGAGCCGCTTGGCCACCGGCAGCCTCCTGCCAGCCCTGCCTGTGCCGTGGGGCACGCAGCCACGGTGGGATCACGCTGCTGGCACTGGGGGGGAAGCAGGAAGGTGAATACAGCTGGAGGGTACGAGAGGACACCCCATCACCAAAACATCCCATGCGGTAGAAGCCCCCGGGCCAGGGTAGGTGACAGGCTGGGAGGTCATTGCGGGCACCAAGCTTCTCCATGCTCCCATCAACGCTGGCATGGACAGCAAAGCTCCACGCTTGTAAGGCCATCGTGCAGGCAAGGACATGCAGAGCAGGGCTACGAGATGTCTCCTTTCCCTGCTTCTTCAGTCACCTGCCCAACCTGGGCCAGGGCGTCCGAGATGGCCCTGGCTGGGGTAATGAGAAGGGAGAACCATGGGGTAAGGTGCAAACCCTTGTTGATCCTGGTTACGCCACAAAAGAACATCAGCAGCTCTGCCACTTCTGCCAAACCGCAGAAGGAAGGTCTCGCCCCAGGCACAGGGGCGCTTCCCCACCGCAGGACGAGCACCCACCAGGGGGGTTTCCAAACCAGGAGCTGACATCAACCAGCAGAAAGCTTTTGCGCGGCTGCTCCCAACCAAAACTTCTGCAGCCTGAATATTCCAGACCTGCTGTAACATTTGGGTATTTCACATATATCGCACAAGCCCAGTTTATTTCGGGAATTATACGGTGATGGATAGCTAGATGCACGGAAAGGCCATTATACGCTATAAAAAGCTGCACAGTCTTCCTGCCTGCTCTGTGCTCTGTGACAAACCATCTGCTTTGCCTGCACCTCCCTTTGTTTATCCTGCTCAGCTCAGCTGAAATTAAAATTGACAAAAGCAATTTTTCCCGATCAAGTTGGAAAGATAAGGAGAGCGGCGGCTGCACACACTGCCATAGAAACCTGGGCTACTCCAGCGTTTCATCCTCCTCCTCCTCCTCCTCCCCGTGCAGCAGCTAAGCCTGTGAAGTGCCCAGCTGCGGTGGGAAGATCCTCCTGCTCGCGCCAAAGGAGAAACACAGATGGATTTAGCCACGGGAGATCCATCTCGCAAACGCAGAGCTGAGAAGGAGTTTTGTTTTATTTGCGCTCCGATCCCCTCCCCTTGGATTCAGAAGTACAAAGTGGCCCCTTTGATTAGAAAAGCACATTTGGACGAATTTGGAATTATTTCCCGTTTCGAGGGGAGGGAGGGGGGGAAAAGGCAGCGTATTTTCGCTGAGAACATTTCTGGAGTGCTTGAGAACCTTCTAGGTTTCATTTACACCACTAAAGCACTTTTCAGCTCAAAGCTCTCTGCAAAATACGGGTCCAGGCTGCAGACGCAGCTGTAGCTGAGCTCTGGCACCAAGCCTCCAGGATCTGGTCCCCCAGCACTTAAGCCCAACCTCCAAAAATACACCTGCACAAGGCCATAAAAGCCGCAGGATGGGAGAGAGCCCCTCATCACCTCCTCCCAGCTCAGGGACCCTCTTCACAAGGGGCTGGAGCACAAGCCCCCCCCTTTGAGCCCAGCGGGGTCAGCTCCTGCAACGTATTTGCATCCCTCGGTGCCGCACCGTGCGTGCAAAAGCCAGGAGCCGGAGGCACGGAGTGCGGCTCTTAAAAGACAGGGGACCTTCATATTTCTACATCCAATTTCTTTCGACATGTTAATAGCACGGGGCCTCTTTTCTCCAAGATGCAGGAGCAGCTGCTAGAGTCTCCACTGAATTAAGCTAAGGGCAAGTTCTACGTTTTGAAGAGAGATTTTTGGGGTCTGGTATTTTTTTTTTTTTTTTTTTTTAAGTCTGAGAGCAAAGCAAGACATCAGAAAAACATCAAGCTGCGAGACATGCCATTTTCCCTGTGCTGTTATAACTCGGGAATAGCTGAATAAAACCACAGTCCATGTTCCTGACAAATTCCCTGGTGGGCTGAGTAAAGGCTGGAGAAATTCCACCCCAGAAGGTAATTGCTTTTTTCTTTTTTTTTTTTTGGTTCCTTCCTGAAGTTATTAGAGTTGCAGGAAGGGCCCTGAAGCAGAAGCCCCTTGACTCAGCCCTCTTGCAGGGGGGGCAGACCTGGAGCCCATTGCCATGGGCTGCACGTGGGGCTGGCGGGGTGCAGGGACCAGCTTCGGCAGGGCACGGCAGCAGAGTAAGGGGACCATCAGATGTCACAGCCCTTCTGGTCCCTAAAATCACAGGTCAGGAGACCAAGGAGCATTCTAGGTGGGTGCAAGAGCCTCATCTGCACAGACTGCACCTTCTGCAGGTGTCCATAGCTCCATGACCGCCTTTGACGGCAAAGAAAAGCTCTCGCAGCTCAGGTGAAACATGAACAGAGGGCGCCTTGATTCCCAGCCAGAATTTAGCCTCCTCCCTCTATTGTGCCAGTCTTACGTAGGAAGCCCCGTTGCTCCGCAGCCCTGCGGCCGGAGACGCCAGGTACTCGCTGCCACCGATGAATCACGCTGACCACTTCGACTGCATCACGCATCGAGGGGCAGATAAGGCCGATAAACCCCTCCCCAGCAAGGCAAAACTGGAGCGACGCCGCCAGCAAATCAATAGAGCAACTCTGGATTTGCACAGGACGCCGTTACCTTCGGATCTGGATCTGCTCCTGCGTTTGTCCAGGATAAGCAAGATTAGATCTGGATCAATCCTGGGCTTACTGGGGCTAAGCAAGATTAGACCACAGATCAGCCTCCGTATTGATCGTATAATTTGTCACTACTGTGCTCGGGAGGCTGCACCAGCACGAGGGAGCGGAGGTGCCAGCCCCGCTCCCCTCGCTATGTTCATTAGAGATGTCATTCACTCCGCACCCTCGTTGTTTTCTGTGGTAACGTACTTAAAATTCAGCAGCACACTCTTCCCCACATTGAAATAGAAGCAGAGATTTACCCCCGGACATATATTACACATTAAAATGGCATTTTAGGAATCGGAGTAAGAATTCACCTGACTCCTCATTTATCTGCCGCTAATGAGGCTCCGCAAATCAGCGCCCCACGAACGCTCCTGCCTGGACGAGAGCCGGAGGGACCACGCCACGGGGATGGCACAAGCAGAGGGAGCAGCATGTGGTCTGGCTAGTAACTCGGGGGAGAAGCAAGCCAAGCATCCGAGGAAGCCGGGTACACAAAGAGAATGGGGAATGATCCGCAACGTCACTTGCTTGACAGCATCTGCCGGCGTCGGCCGATGCGATGTGACATTTTCATGTCTGGGATGGGGACGTGACTTCTTCATCTAGACCTTGCTAAGTTGCCCTGGGATTTTGAAGGGTTTGATGATAATAATAACTGGTTGTTTTTTTGCGTGAGCTGCTTTTTATGCATCCCTGACTGTAAGAGTTAGAAAGAATCAAAGACTTTGCAAACCTTCTGGCAGCTTTAGGGATCGCAGCCCACTGCGAGCAAGGAGGAGAGGGGAGAGCTCTCCTGGCCTCTGAAGTCTGCTCCTCCTCGGGGAGCTGTGAGAAGTTATTTCTGCAATATTGAAACTGGATCAGCTGAGGAGGAGATGACATGAGATTAATGAAGCCATAGCGCTCCGTGGGCTGCGCAGGGCAGGATATTGCCCTGGCAATGCTCTCGCCAGCTAGCTGAGCGCCAGGCAGGGGAAACCACGGACGCCGGCCTTCTGCCTCTGACTTTTTGCCTCCAGCAGCAAGGACTTCTTCTCTCTGCATCTCTCCTGTGCCCTCATCCCCTCCTGGGCAAGGGAGGGTCCTTGCCTGGCACAGAGATGACGTGCTGCTCAGGTACGGCTGGTGCAGGAACCCAAACCACAGCTTGCTTTGCCTGCAGCGTGGTGAATACACAGTGCTTGGCACCCATTTGTCCAAACAGAAGCCATCCCCAAAATTCCTCTACAAATTTCCCCCAAGGTATCCATGTCTCCTCCTCATTGACTGCACTGCTGAAGGCATTATCTGCTGAAGACAAGCATTCTCGGGTGCGTGGTGGATAATGCCAATAAATCACTGGGTCACGCAGCCACCAGGGAGATCCTGCTGGGGAAGGGCTGGGGGGGCACTTGGTGCTGGCTTTGTGGTCCTCCCCAATCTCCCCAATTCCCCCTTTCCACCCCAGCCCCTGAGCAAGGCCAGGGTTTGCCCTGCCCTGTGCACCAGGAGCCCCTCGAGGGGATCGGCCACCTTCCACAGACTCCAGTTTCTGCAAACAACCCCTGTGTGCTTTTTTTTTTTTTGCCTGCTTATCCCAGTAAATATGTTTCAGTTAATCCAATTTGCTCTCACATTGAGTAGTGTCAAACACAGCAGCTGCCAACCAAATATTAAAGATAGAAAAAAAAAAAAAAAAAGGCAGTTCCAGCCCCTTGCTGGCAGTTTGGGAGAAAAGGCTCAGGGCGAGCATCCGCACATTACAGAGGGCAAGCAATTCCCTCGGCCCCATGAGACACAGCTGGGGTACGCTGGTGAGCCATGGCAAACAACATAGGGGCAAAGGACTAAATCACATTTGTACAACCTCCTCCCCCGTGTTTCTTTGCATTATTTAAGAGAAAACATGTTCTCTTCTAGTCTTTATTCTTTCCCTTCTGCACTTGATTCCTGCTGCTGGTGAGTGAACTAAATCAAACCCTTCAAGCCCAGGGTTCAAAGCAGCGTGAAGCCACGCTTGGGGTCTAATCCAGGACTAGAAAGGTGCCCCAGTTCCTGCAGCAGGATGGAGCCAGCTCTTGGATCAGACAGACCCAGAGCAGCACAGACCTGGGCTCAGCAGAGCCGACGGCTGCCACTCATTGACTGAAAACCCAGAGCTTTGTAGCTTTGAAACGCAGATCTGGGTCCAAATCCCAGGGAAGAGCCATGCCCAGGGAGCAAGGCACAGGCAGCTGCCGCTGCCCAGGACCTTCACAAGCATCAAGAAGGACCAAGACAAAGCAAAAGCCCAGGGCCACCAGGGTCAGGCAACATCTGGAGCAGAGACACCACCGTGGACCCCAGGTCCCCCACCCTCACTGAAGCATCAGACTGGTCCCTGGCACTTGCGATGCTGTGGGATAACAGCATCGCACTGGGCTGCCTAGGCACCCCACAAGCAGCCCATAAATCCCCCCCCCCATAATCAGAGCCTTGCAGGAGCAAAGTGACACCTCACCTGCACCCCCTCAGCAGACACCACAGGCAGGAGGTGGCAAGGGTGACCAAAGGGCAGCCCCAGTGGGCGCTTCCCCCCCTCATCAGGCTGGGCTGGAGGCAGGGAGGGGATTCTGCCCCCCCCAGGGCACACATAAGGGCATGAGGTTAAAGCAGGCGCCAGCATCTCTGTTGGAAACCCTGCCCCTGCAAAGCTCAATTGATTTTTTTTTTTAAATTAATCTATTTACAGCAGTCGGAGTCGAACTAGCTTTAGGTGCTATTTAAGCAGCTTTCCCTGTGCCTCAGCACCTGCATGGTGGGATTAAATCCATGGGGGAGTGGGAGCAGGGAGGCGAGCACCTCTGGGTGCTGCTGCCTGATGTCTGCACACCCAGAGCGGGGCCCGAGCCTCCTCACAGCCCCCCCCTCCGGCATGCCCAACGCATCCCCCCACCAGGGCAAGGCTAGGACGGCAGCAAAGGAGCCCCAAAAGCTTTGGGGAGCAGCACTGGAGGGCCAGACCCCACCAGCCTGAGGTGCTCCAGCCCAGCAGGACCCCCAGCAGCTTCCACCAGAGATCCCTCACGCTTTGGAAAAAAGCTTAGTGGGGAGGATTTCTCCTCTTTGTCATTACCCTGACATAATGTCTTTCCTGCTGGCAGCTTTCAGGCTCAGCAGGTTTGTTATAAAATTCATTATCAGATATTGCAATCACAGTCACCTTTATTGGGCTCTGCATTTACAATAATTAGGCCAATAAACACTGATTTATAAAAATGACAAACAGGAACTCCCAGTAAGCAAGAAAAATGTGCTTTCTTTAGCGAGCAGTTTCTCACAGGACAAAGAAAAAAATGTAAAAAGGCAGAAACCAATCACCAGAGCTGACAGCAAAGTTAAGCAGGTTCTCCTGCGAATTTCCACTCGCCAGCCAGGACCTCACCAGGGCCAGACCTGGGGTGCAGAGCCCAGGGCCAGGCAGACTGGCATGGGCTGCATCTCCCTTCCCAAGGGCTGCAGCCCCCTCCTGCCGCAGAGCCGAGACAGCCGGGGAGCAGGGACGATGCTGGGGGTGCAACAGGAGGAGATTGTGGCAGGTGGAACAGAAAGGGAAAGAGCAAGGAGGAGGTAGGAGGAACCAGGAGGGAGAGCAGGAGCAAAGCAAAGGAGAGAAAAATCCAAGAGAAGGGAAGCACCTTGGAAAGGGAGGAAAGAAAAAAAAAAACTCTGCCAGGTATAGCAAGGGGAGAGCAGAGCAATAAGGGAGAAAGAGGGTGAGAGGGAGCTTCAAGCTTTAATGTTAGAGGGGGGAAAAAACAAAAGAAAGCCTCAGCAGGTGGAAAGGAGAGAGGAGAAAGAGGCATCACCTGAGAGGGGGCAATGCAGATGCTTTCTGCACATCTGGGCTGCCCCAAAGGCTGGGCTCAGCCCACAGCAGATGGGCCTGGGGGGGCACAGGCTGGGCTCAGCCCCACCACGGCAGCCCCCGGTGGGTACACGGGGTGGACGGCGAGGGCAGGCACACACGGCCAAAGCATGCAATCCTGGTCCCAAAGGCAAAGAGTCACCCAGCTGAGGGAAGAGCCGAGCTGCAGCCAGCCCAGCTGCGGGGCAAGGAGGCAGCATGGGACCAGCCATGGCACTGGGTGCACAGCACCACGCAGGGTGTGAGCTGGCCCTCATGCAAACCCCAGGCTGGGCACTGGGACAGCCCTGTCCAGGTGTCAGCACACTGGGACTTGGGCACCTTGCAACAGGGTGATGGCTCAGTCACCCAAATTTTGGCAAGGCTCCCAGTCACCACAGAACAGCAGCTGCTGGGACAACCTGCAGCAGCTCCGGTGCCACCAGACACAGCCCTGGAGCACCAAGAACCCTTCAGCTCACCACCAGCCTCAGGACACGGTTGCCTCAGGACGCCACTCATGGGCAGGAGGAAGGCCAGCAGCACAGCAGGAGCGCAGTGCCCGTGGCCCCCCGGCAGCCAGCCCGCTCTTGCAGGCAGGCGAGCGGTGCATGCCATGGTACATCATCACCAATATGCTTATCGTCTCCCCTCCGCACCCCCTTTGCAGCCCATCTGCGATCACACATGGCTGAGGCAGAGAGGAAGCTGCAGAGGAGGAGGAGGAGGAGGAGGAGGAGGAGGAGATCCCCCACCACCATCACAGCATGGGCACGCCGCCCAGCCCAGTGCAGGTGCTGCTCCCCTGCAGGAACAGGGCTGGTTCATGCACACAGCACTGCCACAACCCCACACACCAGAGCCTCCTCCCTGCTGTTTCCTACCTTTTTCATCTCCATTTGTCCCAGTTTCCTCTCGCTGATCCTCGGCACACCATGCTCCCAGAGCTGCTCAGAGCCCCGCAGCTCTCCTCCACCAGCAGCACAGCCCAAACCCTCCTGTACCCGCCCCATCTCCCATATACCCTGCCGGGCAGGGGCAGCTGAGCAGCATTGGCTCCGATCGCCTTTGCTCACGGGGACCACCTGGTGCCCCAGGTGGAAGCGGAGCTGGTGGGAATGGATCCCCCCAGCCTGGGCTGGGCACCCCCAGGGCCCCACCGGGTGCTGGCGAGCATCTGGAGGGGAGCCAGCCCGCAGCAGCAGCAGCCGCCGCCCCACATTTCAGCTGATGAACCCCAAAATTCATAGACTTGCAGAGCTTTCCACTGCTTCATTCTGTTTGGGGCAGAGATGGGCAATCACGCTGACTTTGCTTCATTTTATTTATTTTATTGATCTTTTATATAGCTGCTTTTTTTCCAAAAGGACCCAGGAGCCGTTCACAGCTTGACTGTACGTGTGAGAGCCAGGGGCTGAGCTCGAGGTGCAGGGGAAGCAGCTAGGGCTGCATGGAGACATCCCTGAGAAAGGACCAGGCAAACGCCCCATCTTCTGAGCCTCAGGATCTCCCCAAAAACCTCAGCATATCTGAGACCAAGGCATCCATCCTCCCATCGCTGGGACGCTGCAGCTGTACCTGGTCTCAGAGGACGAGGGAAAATGATGCTCGCAGCATCACAGCGCCATTAATTGCAAGGGCCATCAATGGGACATTTAATGACAATCAAAGAAGAATTAACTGCGTTGAAATTCTTCAGTTTAATGGATTCCTTCTTGATTAGTTGCATTCAGGAGTAATGTGAATTCTGTCTTTCCTTGCTTTCCTAAGTAAACAACATTAATACGTGCATCAGGTGACAGAGTAAAATACCGCAGGAGCCTGTGTGATACCGAACTGAACTGATTCAGCAGGAGATTTTTAATAGGTTAATATTAAATGTTTCAGGTTAACTAAACAATGATAATCAACTGGTTATTCTCTTCACACAATCCCAGCACAATGCAGCAATTTTTACCAAAAATTGTCTTCTCCCTGCAGGGTTTCCCACTGTTGAGTTCATGGCCATGAACTTGCTCCCCAAGTTATCCTCTTGGTTTCCTTTCTCGTGTCCAAGAGGAGCTTTACAGTATTCCTTCAGATCTTAACAACCCTTAAACTACTTTTAATCAAATGGTTTTCGGTGTGACACCGATACACCAGTAGCTTTCAATTACACTTTAGCACTCCCAGTAGGAAGTAGGTCTTTATTGGGAGCGGTGACTTATGATCGTGCGGGATTACGGGTTTGGTCTTCGCATTTCAGATATTCAAAGCCTGGTGGAAACAAAAACTGCTCAGCGCATATTCCAAAGTTGAGCTAAGCCTTGTGCGTGGGGAAGCATTTCTGAAGAAGTCAAGTGTTTGAAATAAAACCGTGTAGTCATCTAGTAGAACAGAGACATGAAATTGTTATTTATCAAGATGAAACTAGCATTTGGATACAATTTTCTGGCGCTGTTAATAACTTCTGTTGATGAGGGAGTCACAACAGCAGAAATGAGGTAGACATCCCCCTGAGCTCGGAGAAGCGGGATTTTTCATGGGCTGTGAGCAAGGAGAAGCATGTGTCTTCGGTAATAACTTTCTGAGCGGCTCCATCAGAACAGCTACCACGAATTTATCTTGTTCTGTTCTCTCCAAAAGCTTTGTCAGCTTTGAATAATCTGCTGTGGCTACAGACTGCCAGGGTGCCACATGGCCACGTGCGTCTCCAACATGAAGTCCAACTCCCCGAGCAGTTTTATCATGATGATGAAGTTTCTTAACTTAAATCGAGGATGTCTCTGGAGTTCCCGACGCCAATGTGAACTTAAGATAAACAATGAATGATGAATAGGCAAATTACTGAAACCTCCCTTCAGCTGAGGCCACATGTGGCTAGTTGATCAGAGGAGGTATGTGTCCTCTCATCTGGCAAATGCTAGAGAAAACGGGATGGTCTGAAGAGGAGACGGTTCTGTGTAATCAGCCACAGACTAATGAGCAATTTCCTTTTACATGTGATTTTTTCCCTTTTTCTCTTTGCTGTCCAGGATGTTGGAATTGGGGAGGGAGCCAGCAGCCTGACCAACACGCATGCAAATGCTTCACTCTGGGGTAAATCAGTGCCCTCGGCCCCCACAGCGCTCCCAGTCCAAGACACAACAGCAGCAGGAGCCGGCTAAAGGCTGTGCGATGGTGCTCTGCGTGTCTCCCGAAGGCAGGGAAGCCTTTCCTGAGACACCCACCCAAACCGGGGGAAAAGACCATCTGTAAATCTACCAGCAGCCTGCTTAAGGCCTCGTGTGTGTGACAGCAAAGGGAGGCAGACACCTTGGACCATGGCTGTAGGACCAGGGGACAGACACCTTGGACTGCAGCTG
>JADKXX010005212.1:0-12525 GCA_017310255.1 Butorides virescens
GGTGCCACCCTGCCACCCTGCAGCGAGAGCCACCAGGCACCGCGTCCCGTGGTAAACGGTATGATTTACTTACTACCTATGGAATTGCCCAATTAATTCACTAGCCACATTAATATTATGGCTCATTTTTAACTTTACTGTCTCCATCGTTCCAATTTAGTGCTGCTCAGAGATGCTGCCACTGACCTTAATGGGTTTTTCATTATAACAAAGAGCACCATATTAATCACGGTGGGTTTTCGGCTGCAGGTTGCTGCCCGAGCCCCACTGCTTTGGGGAGCTGCCTTTTAGTAGTTCAGGGACCCATTTTATTTCTGCAGGGCTTCTCGCCCCGGCTCACACCGTGTACAAACCTTTCTGCTGCCCAGCAGGAATTTCTTGGTATAACATTTCCAGGCACAGATATTTTATGCGGCAGTCAAGCTACGCTGCGGATATGATAGATTTTTCCGGGCAAATTGGAGCAAGAAGTAGAAAACAGAAAGGATGCACCAGTCGTAGCCAATGAGCCTCTTATTGTCCTGTATAAAAATCAAATGCCTTTTAATCATTTCAAATGTTCTTCTGGGTATCAATTAGTCACACATTAATATCAGTATTGCTTCTCTTCCTCAGTTCACGTCAGATTAAATTCTCCCCTGTCATATAGACTCGCGCTCATTAGCTTCAAGGAAAATTAGTGATTGTTCCCTCTTCATTGGCACTGATGGGAGATTTCCATCGGAACTGCTTTTTATACAGAGAACCTGATTGTCATCTTGAAGAGATTGAGGGTTTTTCCCCCCAAAATTATTGTCTTTTCATGGAAATTTTTTTTTTCTTTCTCTGAAACCCTGAATGCTGAGCCTGGGCACTGGCGAATGGGGTGAAAAAGAAACCCATTCCTGACCAGCATCATCCTGCGGTTTCTGTCCCTCTCTGCATCCCAAGTATCCCTCTCCCCATCGGGATCCAGCGGCTGTCGCACAGCCGCAAGCTGCAGAGGGGAAGGACAATTTGGGTCACACAGGGTTTTGCTGCCGTCAACCCCCCCGGTTCAAGACTGGGTACTTATAACGCTCTCTATGGACAGTGGCCGTGCAGAGGGGTCCCATTCTGCCCCCTGCTCAGCACAGGGGCCAGGGAGCACAGGGCTGAGCTGGCTCCGGGGCTGCATGTGCATGTGTGTGTGCATGGGGGTGTGTGCATGGGGGTGTGCATGGGGGTGTGCATTTGTGTGTGCGTGGGTGTGTGCATGTGTGTGTGCATGGATGCGTGTGCATGGATGCGTGTGCATGGGGGTGTGCATTTGTGTGCATGGGGGTGTGCATGGGAGTGTGTGCATGGATGCGTGTGCATGGATGCGTGTGTGCATGGATTCGTGTGCATGGATGCGTGTGCATGGGTGCATGTGTGCATGGATACGTGTGCATGCGTGTGTACGTGCTCACTCCCATCCCTCCTGGCCCGCAGTGCCCAATTTTGCAGGCTGCAGCAAAACGGGGCCCCCCCTCGCCCCCCACCACTCGCCCCATCCAGCCGCTCCATCCCCAGCACTCGCCAAGCGCTGGAAGGGGCCAATGATATTTATTGAGTTTTATTAACTCCCAGCCTTGGGAGGTTCTCACCTCTTCCAGCTAATTCAGACGCCCGACTCCTGCCGGAGTTACAGTGATTGCCATTAAAAAGCTTGACATTTACCTTACAACAGTAATAAAATAATAATGCCTAATTTGGTTTACGAGTGGTATTTGCAGTGTTTCCTGTGCCTGGAGTGGGGGATATTGTGAAGATTGCTGCTATGCTGATCAATTATGTCTGCTTAACGGCACCGCTGTAATTCTTTCCTGTAATCATAACCGTCTTTCAGTAGAGCTGCTCCAAAGTTTTCCTTTGAAACTATAATTTTGACAGGAAAAGAAAATGTTTTCAGATACTTCGGTTTCCAGTGAATAACAAAAGCTTCAGAGGTGAAACTTTCCAGTGAAAAGTGGAGAAAGACGAACCCGGTGCCGGCACAAATTTTGCTGCATTTAGATTCCCAAAACCTTCCAGATATTTTCAAAGGCTGCCTGTGATTGCTTTCCATTAAAATGTGATTTTTTCTCCTCCACATAACCCGCTGTCTTTCACTTGTCAATCTGATTCCCTTCCGTTAGTGGCCTCTCAAATATTAAAGCCCCCTGGTGTGTTTGTTTTACATCCCCGAGCTGTCGCTGCCGAGTTTAGGGAAGGGGAGCTGGCCCTGGGGTGGGGAGCTCCTGCCTCCCCGGGGCCAGGGAGCCCAAACCCCTTTGCAGGGAGCCGAGACACCCCAGGGCACGCGTGTGCACACCCCTCCACACCCCCCCCACCCGTGCACGGTGCTTTCCCCAACTATTCAGCAACTCCGCATCCATCCCGCTCGGATTTACCCTCGGGATGCAGGCAGTGATGCCCCGACATGCTCGGAAAGCCAGCGCCAGACCCGCTAAAAGCAATTTCTTTCTCTCTTTCTCACCCTGAGCAAAACTCGACATGGATTTTCTTCTTTTCAGTGCAATTTTAATTAGTGCGTGATGCACTCTGGGTTTTTATGAGCGCAAACAGCTTGGAAAAACAGTGCACGCCAGCTCCTCTACACCAGGGAGCCTCATCCTGTTCAGACTAGAAACTTCACACTGGATTTCTGAAAGCCTTTCTTAAGATGGGTTCATTTCCGTGAAGAAACGGTACGATTTCCACAAATGGAAATTTTTGAACGTAGAAAAAAAAAAAAATCAGTCAGGAAATTCCTGGCTAGGCCGACTTTGGGGCAAGGCTCTGCACAAAGCGGGTGTGGGATGCCAGGGCCCTGCGTGGGGAGAGCTGGGGCTTCACAACCGCGTTGGGGAGGGCTGGCAGGGGGTGTGTGCACATGCACGCCTGGATGCACACCCACACGTGTGCACCTGCACACCCCCACGCATGCACCTGCACACCCCCATGCGTGCACTTGCACACCCACACGCATGCACCTGCACACCCCCACGCGTGCACTTGCACACCCACATGCGTGCACTTACACACCCACACACGTGCGCTTGCACACCCACGCATGCACCTGCATACCCACACACGTGCGCTTGCACACCCCCATGCATGCACTTGCACACCTGCATGCATGCGCTTGCACACCCACACGCCTGCATGCACACCCACCCGCACGCACCTGCACACCCCCACGCATGCACTTGTACACCCGCACGCATGCACTTGCACACCCACACGCATGCACTTGCACACCCACACGCATGCACCTGCACGCATGCGCTTGCACACCCACGTGCACACCTGCATGCACACCCCTGCAAATGTGCATGCACACCTACGCACACACATGCCCATGCCCGTGGATATGCACACACACACACGTGCATGCACACGCATGCACACCCACGCCCACCCTGCCCTGCTCCCATGCCCGTGTCCCCCTGCCCCACCAGCGCCCCGCCAGCACCTCCCGGCTGCCCCCCCTGCAGAAGCCCCCCTGCACACGTGAGCGCAGGCCAGCAGCCCCCCGAGAGCAGCAGTGTCCTTGTCCCCAGGGCTCCGGAGGGGCCGGGAGCCCTCGCACAGCCTGGGCGCCTCCAGCCACCAGCGCAGGGGCAGAAGCGGAGGGCAGAGCTTAAATGAAAAACTGGGATGCTGGACGGGGCCGACGGACACCGTGCGGCAGAGCTTCGTGCGGGCTCGTCTCCAAAAGCGTGGGAATTGCTTGCACCCTGCAAAGAGCAAGCGCTGCGGGAGCAGCCGGGGCCCGGCAGGCTCGGGGGGAAAGCTGGCGGCCGCCGTTGTGGGGGTGGCAGTGACCCAGCCTTCCCGCCGCATCTGCAGCCCAGAGCCTCCTCACTCCACCTCGGAGCGGGCTCGCGTCCTCGCACACGGAGGAGACCATGGGAGGGACGGCTCGGGAGAGCCCGGAGGACTGCCGCTTTCTGGACGTAAGTTCGTGGCTTGCTTTGCCACCGCGTGTCCGCACGATAAGCGCCTGAGGTGCGTGAGTGCTCGTCCCCCCCTTGAATCATCAGCCGAGCTCTGGCTGTCGCTGTTTTCTCATTGATTAGGCAGAAGCATCCAAGACACGCAAGAAGACCTGCACCCGATACCAGATCTGCGGACTGCTCTTCAGCGTGCTCCTCATTTCTCTTATCCTGATATTTTTGGGGGTCAAATATCTCTGGAACCCAACACCCAGAAAAGTAAGTAAAAACTCTCTGATCTGGCATTTCTGAGCGCCGCTTCCCCAGACAGAGCTCCCCCCCCCCAACTCACTGGAACTTTTAACTACACCCCGAAACCCAGGCAACTTTACCAAATGCATTTTCTTAGACCACAAGTATTCATGGGACTTTTAAAAATCTTTGTATTATTCATAACTAGCTTTTACATTATACCGGCTGGGGTTTTTTTTCTCTGTCACCACATTCTTTCCCTAACTGACAATTACAGGGGATGGGAGCTACACCACGAAGAGTTAAAGTTACTCTTATTTCACCGGCAGCAAATTTTATGACAAGTAAGAAAATATTTTCCATTTCATTTCAATTATCTTGCCAGAAACTGGTGGAAAAGTCATTATGCCACCGCATAAAGAGGAGAGAAAGCCAGGACGCAGTGGTGATTGATTGTCATGGATTATATTTCTTACTTTAATGTGTCTGCAATGCGAGGGGATGGTGAGACGGATTAGCTTTTGGAGGAGCTCCTGCTAACTGGATTGTGCTCGTTTATTCCCAGCTCCCCAGACGGACGCTGCTGTAAGTGCCGAGCGTGCCGGGGGCGGCAGCGGGGCTGCGCGTCTCCCACCCACCTCTGCCCGCTGCTGCCCAGCACCTTGGCGGTTCTGCCAAAACCCTTTTTGGTTTTTTTGTCCCATACCCCAAGCAAATCGCTTAACCTTGAAAGCCAACAGCCTGCCTGGTGCTCCCCATCGCTCCCCAACCTTTGAGTTTCCACGCTCATCCAGGAGGCCCCGCTTTGCACCCTGGCGAGTTTTGCCAGCTCTCAAGAACGCTTCCAAAATTCCCGTGCGCAGCCAAGGCGGCTTCTTTCCCACGGTGGCATCTCCTCTCTCCTCCCTGCCCCACGCTGGAGCCAAGCTAGCCTGGCCAGGCTGCCCTCCCGCCGGGTGGAGGAAGCACCCCGCTCGCCGGAAACTTTGTCTTCTTATCAGCAAATAGAAATAAATACCCCCCCAAAATAAAAGAAAAAGCAATAAAAGCCATATGTGCCTCCAGGCTCCTGCCAAGACGGTTATAAAGTCTCTACTGTTCCTCGAAAAACAGGGTGCGTGCCAGCCACGGGGGGAAGAGGCTGTTAACCCCCGGAGGGGAGGTTTTCTCCGAGTTGGTGGCACGGAGCCATTGCCGCAGCCTCAGAAGGATTATCCAGGGTGCCGGTCCTCGGCTCCCGCAGCCTGATGGAGGATGGCGTCCGTCGGTGTTTCTGAAAGCCCATCAGGGCACCTGACGGGCGGGCAAGTGAAGCAGGAGTTCACAGGAGAGCAAAGATGTCCCTGCGGTGGGGCTGCGCGCTGATGCTCCCGGCGTCCGGCATCACCGCGTCCTCTGCGGCCGCGGGGCAGCGCTTCTCCAGCTGGCCCGGGAGTCCTCCGGGAAAAGCAGGACGGGGGAGGCTGGAAGTTCCAAACGCGCAAAAATGTGGAACAAGGGGAATTCAACTCTTCAAAGAACAAAAAGCGCTTTGAGCTCCCTTCACGCAACCGGAGAATGGAAAAAAATCTTTAAAGAAGACTCGTTCCTCCGAGGGGTGGCCTTGGACACGGCGCTGCCCTCTGCACGGCAGCATCCACGCCGGCCGGCAGCGCCAGCGAGCAAAGGCAACGAGTCAGCTAACGAGGGGTTCGTCAGGGCCTCGCAGGGGGACATACTTCAACGATTCGTGAGCAAGTGTCACTTTTAGTCCCATAAAACATCTCACAGCTCTCCGAGCAGCACGGAGCCGGCCAAGCCCAAATGGGATAGCTGGCTGCTGCGCTGGCAAAAATAATTCTTTGTAAATGGAGAGGCACTGGAAGGTAAGGTGCCACCCGGGATCCTCGCCTCCTAGAACTGATTTACAGCCCCGTGCACATTTTGTCAGTCAAAACCGGTGGCCTTCCAGCCATTTTAGGCTTCAGACTATTTTTACCGTACTATAAAATCCACTGACAGCCATATATCTTTATAAAAGCCTCCTGCTGACTAGCAGGAGCTTCTCATGGCTGCCAAGGCACCCATCGCTCTTCTCACTTTTAAGCAGGGCCAAAGGTACCCGGCCGTCACCGCCGGCACGGCCGCTTCTGCGCCCAGGCGTCCTCCACCAAAGTGATTCTATGATTCCTCCAGCGGCTGCGGAACAGGGGATGCTGATGCTGAAAACATTGCCAAGGGGCTTTGAGCCCCCCTCTGGGGAGGGGTGTGCAAGAACCAGGGCTCTGTGAAAGGGGGTTTGGCCCCCTCGGCGGGGCGCTGCCGCGGGGCCAGGGCGCTCCTTCCCCGGCTCCACGGCTGCGCCAGGGGACACACAGGGCTTTCCTGTCCCCATGCCACCATCACGCCCCCTGCCCTCTGGACCTGAGGGGTTTTGCACGAGCCCTTTGCTTCCGCATGCCACTGTTTGATTTGGGGAACGAGGCTCCCCAGGGCTCGCCAGCTCTCGCCGCGCCAGCAGGATCATTTTTGTGCTTCACATAGCATCTGCCACCACTCATCCTTCAAGGGTCGGGCATCCGCAGAGACCGGAGGGCTGCCGGGCTGGCGGAGCGCGGCGAGCACCTGCGAGGACGAGAGGGCTTCTCCCCCCGGCGCCGCTCCCCCCGGCTCCCTGTGGGGATGAGTGCCGCCGGGAAGCCGGCTGCTACGCCCCGAAGCTCTTCAGCAGCCCTCGAGGAGGTCTTTGATCCGCAGGCAATCCCTGATCTCCTCCAGGCAGAGAGAGGCTTTTACCTCTGCCTTCCCAAGAAAAACAGAAGGCGCAGAGATGGAGCAAGCAAGCTGGGGATGACGTGATGGAGCAAGTGAGCTGGGGACACAGTGATGGAGCAAGAAAGATGGGGACACAGTGATGGAGCAAGTGAGCTGGGGATGACGTGATGGAGCAAAGTGAGACGGGGACACAGTGATGGAGCAAGTGAGCCAGGGACACAGTGATGGAGCAAGTGAGCCAGGGATGCAGTGATGGAGCAAGTGAGACGGGGACACAGTGATGGAGCAAGAAAGATGGGGACACAGTGATGGAGCAAGTGAGACAGGGATGCAGTGATGGAGCAAGTGAGACAGGGATGCAGTGATGGAGCAAGTGAGCTGGGGACACAGTGATGGAGCAAGAAAGATGGGGACACAGCGATGGAGCAAGTGAGCCAGGGATGCAGTGATGGAGCAAGTGAGCCAGGGATGCAGTGATGGAGCAAGCAAGCCAGGGACAGGGGAAAGCGAGGTCCCTTGGGCTCAGGACTTCAATCCAGCCTGGGACATAAGCAGGCTCATGCCACAGGAAACACCAACAAAGGCTGAGCCATGGCAAAGCTCTGGTGCAAGTGTGGGATGAGCATCTTCTCCCAGGCTCAACACACGTGTCCCCCCCGCATCCTGGCTCCATCCTGCCCTTCTTCCCAGCCCTGGTGCCTGGGAGCTGCCTCTCCCTGTGCCATACAAACTATCGTCCTGGCTCAGAGCCAGGGAGCGGGGAAGCAGCCGGCCCCGTGGCAGGGTACCCAGCACTGGGGGTCAGGTGCCCAGCATCAGCCCACTCACCCACTGGCCAGCACACGAAATCGGGTGGGGGGCTCAGCCAACCCCCATGTGGTTTTGTCCCTCACAGGTTTACGACATGGAGCACACGTTCTTCAGCCATGGTGAGAAGAAGAAGATTGTGATGGAGATCGACCCGCTGGCCAGGACAGAGACCTTCAGGAGCGGGAACGGCAGCGAGGAAATCCTGGAGATCCATGACTTCAAAAATGTGAGTGCAGCAGGGTTTGTCCCCGGGAGCCTGCCTGCCCTCTTGCAGCAGGACCAAGAAGATCCCTTAGGACACCACGGGGTTGCTGGAGCAAGACCTGGGACGATCAGGGAGAGCAATGTCCATATGTAGACTCCCTAAAGACACCCTCAAAGGAAAGGAGATGTGTATCCACACAAGCTTCCACCAGTACTTAATAGTGGCGTGGTTCAGTTCCAGCGAAATACATCTTAAAAGCAAGACCTAGTTATTGGATTTACCCTTGCAAAGGAACGCAATCATCATAAATCTATCCGAGCCCGGTACATTTGTCTGTCTGGAGAGCATTAAAACCTCGTGACAATGTTGTAGGCTCTCTCTGAAACCTAATTAAAATTTGTAGGGAAATACCCTGTGCAGTGACATATGGCAAAATTTTCAGCTAATAGCCTAGCAGGAACTGGGGGCTGAATGTTCATATAACCATAACGGTCAGATGCTGTTCTGCATATTTTTATTTATAACTAGAGCTCATGATAGTTATAAGGAGAAGGGGAGCAAAGTAAAATTTTATGGCTATCTGCCTTAAAATATTTGTAAAAAGCCCAATTCTCCCAAACCATAAAATGCAATATCCCTTAGGAGAACCTGTTAGTACATCTTAGCGCTGCTGCCGAACAGAGTTTGCACAAAGGCATCGACAGGAAAAATACAGCTAAGCCCTCATCCAGCTGCACCCTCCGCACGATGGGTTATTCATCCTCCCGCTTTGCCCTGACTGCTTTTTTGGTGTTTGTTTTGATGCGGCAGGGAATAACTGGCATCTTCTTCGTGGGACTTCAAAAATGTTTCATCAAAACTCAGACTAAAGTCCTACCTGAGACGACAGAGGCCAAGATCCCCGAGCTCGAGGTAGGTGAATTAAACAGGACACCCCTCTGCCCCCGGTGAAACCCAGCCCTGCCCCACCGCCCTCCCCTCTGCTCCAGCCTTCCTGGAGACTCCGCAATAAAGAAATAAGGAGTTGTGATCGCTTCATAAAATGATCTTATTTCAGAGGATTGTTTCTAAAAACAAGAAGTGGAAAGAGACGGGATTAGGCAGCCGGCAGACAAAAACCTCTCGGCACAATACCGGAGATCAAGAACAATAATCCTGTTGTAGTCAAAAGGTCGCAAGGCAGCTCAGGATTAGCAAGCACCAAAAAGTCAATCAAATTGTTTTCTCCAAGATTTGAGCCTCATGTTCTCAAGCAGAATGAGGCAGAAGTAATGAATTTAAAAGAGCAACCGTGTTTAAGAAATGCGATTTGAGAAAGCTCTTGGCGTACAGCCCTGGGAGGTGGGAAGCGCCGGGCTGGGGCCACCTCCCTGTCCTGCCCAGACCCTCCTCCCACCCGTGTGCCTGATTGCTTCTCGCACCCATTTCGCTTTTGCCCACCACATCCTGCTGCAAGGAGGCGCACGCTTTGCACGCTGCGTGGCAAAAGTGCCTGACTCCGTATTTTAAGCCCTCCCTGACAGCGTAACCTGGGGTGATGTCTCAGTCCCTTGAAAGCAGTCATCCTCTGTCCCCGTCCCCATCCCCGGCGGTGGCACAGCCCCTCCCGCCTCCCCGTTTGCAAGACGATGGGGGTTAGCAGTTTGAGTCCCCCCCCAAGGAAGCCGTTGCAGATAAAACACCAGCAGGACACGTCTTTGAAACGAAGCGTGGGCAGAAACATTTCCCTGAATCATGACCCAAATTCCCAGACACTGGTTCTTTGATTATGCCATAAGAAGCTAATAGATCTTTTCGGCTACCGTCGTAAAAGGGATATGACTTCCCAGTCTTTAGCAGAACATTGCCCCAGGTAGAGAGCTGAAATGTAGAACCCAATGAGATAAATGCAGATTTAAAATCTAGTCATCTCTTCCCAGAGCCCGCGCGCTGCCAGGTCCTTCAGGCAGCACCTCCCCAACCCCACAGCTTTCACCAGAGACTCTGAAAATAACTCAGACTGGGTCAGGTTGTCTTAGCTCTTTCCGAAGACTTCCCAAAGCCGTAAGGAAAAACTCTATAACAGAGAAATACAGCTCCAGATGCCTTCTGGAGAGAAAAATGCCATTTGCCAACTTGCTCTATGGGCTACCACCACCAACGTACACAACATTGCCTTGGCAGATAGCTCAGCGCAGACCCATCCAATAATTTTTATATATCTCTCTCCTTAAGCACCTGCCAAAACACACCATGGACTAATGCAACGGCAGAGACGGGTAGTATAAATTACAGAATACGGCCGTGCAAAGAATTTCTGTGAGGAATAAATTAAAGTGTTCGATCACAAAATCAGTAGCAGAAGGAGAGAGAAATTAAGTAGTAAGAGCAAAGCAGAGAGGAGATGTTTTAATCTTGGGTTTTAAATGAGCTGGGGTGCTCCAGAAGGCTCTTCCAGATGGCGGGGACCGCACAGGAGAAGGCTCTTGTAGCATGATGAACGGAGGGAGGAGAGAGCGGGGTGGTGTTGGCTCGTGATGGGGTCCCTCCGTGAGGACCAGCAGGGCGTTGCATGTGCACCCGGCGGGCAGCCCGGTCCTGGGGTGAAGGCAAAGTGCAGCTCCTCGCTCGGAGGAGATGGGTGCCTCCAGGCAAGCCAAGGGGAGCGGGTGTCTCACCATGCTGGGGTGACATCTCGCTTTTCTTCCAGGGAGAAGAAATCACAACCACCTACTTGGAGCAGTCTGTGGTCTGGGTGCCTGGGGAAAAGCCCATTCAGAACAAGGAGTTCCTGAAGAGCTCCAAAATTTTTGACATCTGCAGGAATGTGACCATTTACTGGATCCACCCCACGCCGATAGCAGGTACAAGGAGCCAGCTCCTCCCCAAAGTGCCCGTGAGCCCCCTCGATGGGAGCAGCCCCACCACCCACCCATGTCCCCTCTGCCACATGCCCCGGTGCAGCAGCATGGGAACCCATTTCCACAGCCTCCCTGTACATCTCAAAAATGAACACAGTGTTGGCCACGACCACAAGAGAACACGGCCAATGCAATAGCAAGGGCTGAAGTTTCTCCTGCAAAGCGATGGTCTCTGCTGGCTGCCCACCACCCCAGGCTTTGCAGAGTGGCCACCCTCCTCATAACAAGGCAAAAAAAAAAACCCAAAACCCTTTCTACCTGCAAAGAAGCCAGCGCTGCTGGAAACTGGGACGCCTAAATTCTCGTCACCGCATGAGCATGAGAGCCTGAGCAGACATCTGCATCTCAATCACACAACAGGGTTGCCACCTCCAGCTGCTCGCTACACAGCCCTTGCAGAGGTTGTGGCCTCTCAGATCCGCCGGCGTGATTACCTGCTCTCCCTAACCCACTCCTATCCAAATGAGATTGTTCAAACCCACTACTGAGAAAGCTCCCTCCACTCCGCAGCCACAGAGGCGCATCTCACCCCCCACGGGGACCAGTCTGCTCTCAGCCATCGATGGTCCTGGGAGCGAGCAGCCGTCAGAGACCCCCGATGCAGAGGGAGGATGCTGTCCCTGGCTGCTGTCCCCCTCCTGCTTCCTCGGTCCCTGCTGTTACAACCCCGCTGCAAAGAAAATTAATGTCACTGGGGGGCTTACCTAAGCCACCACCAGGTGCTGTAGCTGGGTATTAGAATAGAATAGAATAGAATAGAATAGGATCACTTTGGTTGGAAAAGACCTTTAAGATCATCGAGTCCAACCTTTAACCTAACCCTGCCATCCCACCACTAAACCATCCCTATTATTTGCCCCAAATCATGTTGCTTCACTGGAGCTCGACAAATCCCCCCCCCCCAGCATCAGAGCCCAGCATGAGCTTCCCTGCACCCGCAGCCCTGTGCAGGCGGTGCCAACACCACCCACGGGCACCCGCCACCCATGAGCACAGAGGGGGGATGGGCCACGTCTTCTCTACCCTCTCCCTCTGCCAGATTACCTCCTACAGCCCTCTGCCCAGGCTTGGCAAGAGCAGGCGCCAATGGAGTACAGCTGGTCTGCTGGTGGGGCCGCTCAGGTTGGAGCCGTTTCCTCCTCTTCTGGTACCACAGCACCAAATTTTGGTAGAGACATCAATGCCTGCTGCTGCGTTTGTCCCCCTGCTCCCTGGCTGTTGACAGCAACATTTGGGCTCTTCCTGTAGCTCCTGAGCTGGCTGACCTTGAAGGAGCAGAAGAAGAAAACCCTGAGCTGCTTGTGGACAACCAGACCTGGCTGGATGGGGGGAGCGATCGCGAGGTGGGGAAGGATGCGCAGCTGGGGCCCAAGCGCCGGGCACGGCAGCTCACCGAGGAGGACCTGCCCGTCAACGACTACGTGAGTGCGGGGATTGCACCCTGGGTGCCCTGGCCATGGTCCCTGGGTGTCTGGTGTGTGCTCCTGGGGTGACCTGTGCATGCTTTTGGGGTGTTCTGCCCATGCTTCTGGGGTGTCCTGGCTGTGCTCCTTGGGATGTCCTGGCTGTGCTCCTTGGGATGTCCTGTCCATACTTCCTGGGGTGTCCTGGCTGTGCTCCTTGGGATGTCCTGGCTGTGCTTCCTGGGGTGTCCTGTCCATGCTTCCTGGGGTGTCCTGGCTGT
>JADKXX010005215.1:0-30652 GCA_017310255.1 Butorides virescens
CCTGCACTATGCCCCTGCCTGCACCGTGCCCCTGCCTGCACCGTGCTCCCCCCGCCCGCCCCTGCCTGCACCGTGCCAGCAAGCGACGGGCTTCCTGCCCAAGCCCACCGTGGGGCGCGCACCCAGTCCCCTCCTCGGGGACGTCCCCGGGTTGCGGGGGGCTGTGGGCTCCCCACACCCTGCAGCAAGCAGCCCCGCACAGTGGCCTCCCGACAGCCCTGCACAGTGGCCTCCAGGACAGCTGTGTTATTAATTAGCGCGCTTACCGGCCTGGCCGCCACATAATTAGTGCATTCAGGCAGCACGGCCCCCCCCGCCGCCCCGCGCCAGCTCTCCTACCTGTCCATGCCAGGCTCATCCCTCGCCCCCCCTCACCCATACGGGCCTGGGCTCCAGAGCCAAAATCCCCGAGCGGCTCCGGCTCCCGCCTCGCCTCCCGCCCGACCCCGTGGGACGTGGGGCAGGGGGTCCTGACGAACGCGCTTCATTACCTCTGCCTCGCGGGGGCTGAACTTCAGCTGGAAAACAGACCCCAGCTGGAATCAGTTGCCTCCAGACCAGTTTCGGAGCCCGCCGTCTGCAGCGAGGTCTCTCCCTCCCCTCCTGGCAGGAGGTGCAAAAAGGGTCCCGGCTCCCACAGTTTTGTCCTCGGCCCCCCAGGACCCCCATTCCCAGCGCCCGGTGGGGCTGGCGCAGGCTCGGCTACGCTCTCTCCTCTGTCAGGACAAGCTCCTGGCTCTTCTGCTTGCGAAGAGAAAAATCTGACAACCTTTCAAAGCCTCGGAGAAGCAGGAGGTGCATTGGAAAACAGGCGATCCTGGGATTTATTATTTTTTACAATCTCATCATTTGGGGCCTGACTCACGGCTCTTGAATGTTTGGGACGGGCAGCAGAAGGGAGCAGTAGGTTTGCTCAGCGCAGGCAGCAAGGACAAGGCAGGAGGGTCAGGCGCCCGTGCGGTGACAAGGTGACGGAGGGGGCTGCCGTCGTGTTTCCAGCCCCTCTCCATCCTCACCGGGGCTCGCAGCCGCCCCCAGACGCGGCGCAGCAGGCGGGCTGGCCGGCCCCCCCCGGCCCCCCCGGCCCCCCGGCATGGCGCAGGAGGCGGCCCCCGTCCTGCTGGTTGTCCTCGCCAGGCTGGTGTCATCCACGTGGCACGAAGGTGAGAGCTGGGGTGTGCGGGCACAGCGGGGCTCCCCGGGGGTGGCAGCCGCAGGGTCCCACTCCCCCAGGGGGCTTGCGGTGGGGAGGGAGGGAGAGGTGCCCTGGTACGGCGATGCTGGGGAGAGCGTCGGTGCCTGGGGGTGCTGGGTGCCTGCAAATGTGCTGCGGGGTACGGGGAGGAGCGGAGGGGGTGCTGGGGGGCATCCAGAGAGGAGCAGAAAGCCAGCCTCTCCATCACGCCCCTGCCTGCGGGAGTGCAGCGTTCCTGCTGACTCCCTGCTCCCGCGGGGGCCATCGGCCGGCAGATGTTTGCCTGGACGGAGCGCTCCAATCCAACCCCCTCCATGCAGCCAGGCAGCCGGGTCAAGGATCAAAAGCTTTTTCCCTGTTTGGGGGGGGGGGGGTTTCCCCCTTCCCTGCTCGCAGCCCCATCCCCTGGCCACAGCTGGCTGGGGATGCTCCTGCCCAGTGCAGCCGGGGCTGCGAGCTGGCCCCAGGTGAGAAGGAAAAGGCACAAAAAGGGAATATTGCAAGTAAACGGCACATCTGCCTGTGGGGACGTGGTGCACCCCGTCCCTGGGGCCCCAGCGAGGAGCTTGACAGCCCCCCTGGGAAGCAGCCCTGCTTGCCGGGTGACGGATACATCCCTGCCGCCAGCCCCATGGGTGCTAGCCCTGCGCTCGCCCCAGGGCCCCTCCGCTCCCCGTGGCAGCGTGGGAAGGGCATTGGGATAAAAGGCTTTGTGGAAAGGAGTGGGCGACTTAATGGAGCTTGTGGGAAGCGGTGAGGAGTCGCTCTGTAGTAAAGTTCATGTCGGAAAGATTTGTAATGGAGTTCCCTCCCCCGTGACGGCGGGGCTGCTGCTTGGCTTGTCCTTGGCGGACATCCCCTTCCCAAAACCCAGGGCAGGGGGAAGGGGAGATGGGTATGGTCGCAGCGGGGCTGCCGCTTGGCCCCAGGTCCCTTCCCAGGCTGAGCATCTCCGCCATGGCGGAGCGGGGACTGCGGTGGGGTGGGCTGGCGGCGAGGAGGGGGCAGCGGAAACGCGGCGGAAACGTGAGCTCAGTGCTGGGGAATGCCGCGGCCGGCCCAGGCGCCGAGGGGCTGCGGGGAAGGACGCCGGCCCTCTCCCCCTGCACGGCTCCCTCCCCGCCCGCTGGTCCCTTGCCCATGGGGACACGGTGCAGGCCAGGAGGTGGCCCACAAGGCTGTCCTCCCCCCGGTCCGTGGGGCCAGGGGCCCCTCTGCACAGCACGGAGGGCGCAGGGCCAGCAGCTCCGGCCAAGCCCCTCCAGCGCCGTCCCTCCAGCAGCTTCATCCTTCCCTGGCGCGCAGGCGAGGGGCTGCATCCCCGCCAGCCCCCCGGCCGGGCGGCGTGCCTCTCCTCCCTTGCCTCGGCCACAGGCTCTGCCGGGAATGGCAGGAGAGGGCAGCTCTCCCCCTTCCCATGGGACGCCGGGTGGTGGGGATGGTGCCATGGGAGCGGGTGGAAAGAGAACTTCCCGGCAGCGCGAAGCCGGGGGTCGGTGCCAGCCCACTCTGCGCCAGCACCCGGCTCCTGCCATAACCGCGGCGGCTCCTGCTGCTGTTTAGTCTGCGGGCTGGTGCCAGTGCACACCGCGTCGCTGGGGACTGGGCTCGCTGTCTGCCCAACTTAACCCTTGACGGCGGCCCCAAAGCCGGTGGGACAGAGCCTGCCCAGGGTTGGGATCGCTTGCTGGGAGTCGCGGGATGTTTCGGTGCTGCTGCCCGGGGAGGCATCGTCAGCTGGGTGCTGCTGTGGCCACGAGCCATCGCGCAGCCCCCTTGTCTCTCCCCTCCGCCCCAGGGTCTGGCTACTACGCCGCTGAGAGCCACACCAATGAAGTGTACGTGGAAGAACCCCCCCCCGAGCCTGCCCTGGACTACCGCCGAGGTAACAGCACCCGAGCCATCCCTCAGGTCCTCATGGGGAAACCGAGGCACGGCAGGGCTGGGTGCTCCCCTCACCTTCCTCCCCCCCCCCCAGTGCCGCAGTGGTGCGCCACGCTCAACATCCACCGTGGAGAGGCCACTTGCTACTCGCCCCGGGGGGGCTCCTACCGCAGCAGCCTGGGGACGCGCTGCGAGCTGAGCTGCGCCCGTGGGTACCGGCTGGTGGGGCCCAGCGCTGTCCAGTGCCTGCCCAGCCGCCACTGGTCCGGGATGGCGTACTGCCGACGTGAGTGTGCCTGGGACGTGGGCTTGCTGGCATCCCTGCGGGCACCCGGGGCGGCCAGTCCGGGGTGCTCTGCCCATAGCGTGGCCGGGCAGCCACCTCCCTCCCCTCTTTGCTCTCTCCGTCCCAGAAATCCGGTGCCACGTGCTGCCGGCAGTGCTGCGGGGCTCCTACACGTGCTCGGCCGGCGTGCAGATGGATTCCCGCTGCGACTACACCTGCCTGCCCGGCTACCAGCTGGAGGGTGACCGGAGCCGCATCTGCATGGAGGACGGGCGCTGGAGCGGGAGCGAGCCAATCTGTGTAGGTAAATTGTCACCCTACCGTCCTTCCAGCCCCACACTGCTGGGGCACGCAAGGGCAGGCCACCCTCCACCCCTGGGGTGCCTGCAGGTGTCACCCCCCACGCCTGACCCGGGCATTGCCGGGTCCCGCACCTCCCAGCCCTGGGACTCGTTTCCCGGCCGCTCCCCGGGTGCTGTAAGCCCCAAAGCACGGGCCAGTGCAGGGCACGTTGGTCGGGGGGCTCAGCGCTGGCGTTACAGCAGGTCTTGCTGGTGCCAGGGTGTGCACAGCATCCCTGGGGTCACTGGGCACCACGGTGCCCGGGCTGTGCACAGCATCCCTGGGGTCACTGGGCACTGGGGTGCCCGGGCTGTGCACAGCATCCCTGGGGTCACTGAGCACCGGGATGCCCGGGCTGTGCACAGCATCCCTGGGGTCACTGAGCACCAGGGTGCCCGGGCTGTGCACAGCATCCCTGGGGTCACTGGGCGCTGGGGTGCCCAGGCTGTGCACAGCATCCCTGGGGTCACTGAGCACCGGGGCCGGTTGCCCAGCTCCCGCAGGTTCCCCAACTCCTTCTCCTCCCTGCGGGCAGATACGGAGCCTCCCAAAATCCGCTGCCCCGACTCCCGGGAGCGGATAGCCGAGCCGGGCAAGCTGACCGCCATCGTCTACTGGGACCCCCCCCCGCGTGAAGGACTCTGCCGACGGCATCATCAAGAGGTGAGGGCGGAGGCGCCGCGGGCACCACTGGCGAGGGCTGGGGGCCAGGCCGGGTGCCCCCTCCTGGGGGCCCTGCTGGAGAAACCCATCTGCTGGGTGCAGGGTGATGCTGCGGGGCCCAGAGCCCGGCTCCGAATTCCCTGAAGGAGAGCACGTGATCCGCTACACCGCCCACGACCAGGCCTACAACCGAGCCAGCTGCAAGTTCAGCATCCGCGTCCAAGGTGAAGTGGGGTCCCCTGGGGCTGCTGGCTGCCTCCCCCCAGCTCCGGGCTGCGCGCCCCACGGCCGGGGCCGTGCCCCATCGCCCCCAGCCCTCACCCAGCCTCCCCCCGCACAGTGAGGCGCTGCCCTGTCCTGAAGCCTCCGCAGAACGGCTACCTCTCCTGCACCTCCGACGGCAACAACTACGGTGCCACCTGCGAGTACCTCTGCGAGGGGGGCTACGAGCGCCAGGGCACCTCCCTGCGGGTCTGCCAGTCCACCCAGCAGTGGACGGGCTCCCAGCCCCTTTGTGCACGTAAGTGGCGCGGGGCAGGGGAGGACCTGCCCGCAGCGATGCCCGGCGCTGGGGGTGGGATGCTGCCCGGCAGGGTGAAGGGATGATGGGGTGGGGAAGGGGTGATGGGGGGCAAAACGGCATCCCCCCACCTGCTGGCCTCTCGCCCCAGCCATGCAGATCAACACAGACGTGAACTCGGCGGCCAGCCTGCTGGATCAGTTCCACGAGAAACGCCGCCTCCTCGTCATCTCGGCCCCCGACCCCTCTAACCGCTACTACAAGATGCAGATCTCCATGCTGCAGGTGAGGAGACCCTCCTGCCACCGCCCATCCCATACCCTACCCCCCCAGCACCCTCTCACCAACCCCCCCCCTCCACAGCAAGCTGCCTGCGGGCTGGACCTGCGTCACGTCACCACCATCGAGCTGGTGGGGCAGCCCCCGCACGAGGTGGGACGCATCCGGGAGCACCAGCTGTCCATCGGCATCATCGAGGAGCTCAGGTAGGGGGACGGGGGGCTGCAGGAGAGGAGCTGGGACAGGGTCACCTCCAGGGATGGCAAGGCACGGGGTTGCAGCTGGGCTCACAGACAGCCCCTTCCTGCTGCACCAGAGGGGCTTGAGCAATCGCCCTCTAAACTGCCTGACAGGAGGGGGTAGCGAGGTGGATGCTGGTCTCTTCTCCCAGGTAACAGGCGATGGGATGAGGGGAAATGGCCTCAAGTTGTGCCAGGGGAGGTTTAGGTTGGACATTAGTTAAAAATTTTTCACCAAAAGGGTTCTCAAGCACTGGAAGGGGCTGCCCAGGGAAGTGGTCGAGTCCCCATCCCTGGGGGTATTTAAAAGCCGGGCAGAGGAGGTGCTCAGGGACATGGCTTAGTGGTGGAAATGGCAGGGTTAGGTTAAGGGTTGGACTTGATGATCTTAAAGGGCTTTTCCAACCTAAACGATTCTATGGTTCTATGTGGGGACACCCCGGCAAGTCCGAATACAGCATCCCCAGACCCTCCTGGAGCTCACAGCCCCGAGGAGGAGATAGGAGCCACCACCCCAAGAGGACCTGAGCTCGGTTGCATGGGGTGGGCAGGCTCAGCCCCAACCCGCAGCCCCCCCAACCCTGACCGGCGGCTCCCCCCTGCACCCCCAGGCAGTTCCTGCACCTCACCCGCTCCCACTTCAACGCGGTGCTGCTGGACAAGGCGGGTGCTGACCGGGAGCGCTACATCTCCCCCGTCAGCCCCGACGAGCTCTTCGTCTTCATCGACACCTACCTGCTGAGCGAGCGGGAGGCGGCGCGGCGGGCGCAGAGCGGGGACCCCTGCGAGTGAGGCAGTGCCGGGGAGACCCCCACTCCGCCACCGGCCTCAGGGGGCAGACACCTTCCTTTCTGCTTTTCTAGTCGCCCACTGTAGTGGAGGACGAGGGTGCCAAGGACCTCCAGGGGAAGGGGAGCCCCTCTCTGGCTGCTCTGGCACAGGGATGGGGGCCATGTGCCAGCAGTGTCCCCACTGCCCGGCCTCCAGGAGCAGCCTCCGACTGTGGGGTGGGGTGGCTCAGCCCAGCCAGGACCGCGGCAGGACACGCCGGAGCACCTCTGCTCCAACCCCAGGGCAGGGGGGAGATGGGGAGCCAGACGCTGGCCTGCCAGGGCAGAGGAGAGCAGACAGGGCAGGGAGTGCAGGTAGGGCGACAGCCTCTAACGCAGCAGCTTCAGCCTCCCCGCAGCCATCCTCACCCCGTGCAAACCTGAACCGACCCCCTCCCTACCTGGGGTCAGCCCTGCCAGGGTCCTGCCGGAGCTGCCAGAAAGCCTTAAGTAAAAGCAAAGGGCCCCAGGCTCAGCAAAGCCAGCAGCAGCCAGCCAGCCCACAGCCCCCCCAAAGGGCTCGCCCTCTGCACCCTCCTCCTCGCTTCCCCTTCGACGGGGCAACCCTTCCTGGGAACTGTTTTGGCAGTAGAATACTAACTCAAAATAAATAAATTTGTATAAAAGTCAGTGCTGGCAGAAGGTGTGTCGCAGAGAGGCCCGGGAAACGAATCCTTCCTTGGGGGGCACTGCCCCCGGATCCCCCAAGCCAACCCCGCACACGGCTCCGTCTCGGCCCCGCAGCCGGGGCTGGGGCTGGGCTGGGCATGGATGCCCCAGTGCCGGGGCCAGCAGCATCCTGCGGGAGGAGGGTGGGGAAGACAAGGAGGGAACAGACTGTGAAAGAGAGGGGGCGGGAGGAAGAAGAATGGAGAGAAATAAAAACCCAACCACATTTGAGAGCGTTTTGCCTGGGGGGGGGGAAAAAAGGAGGGTCCACAAGGACTCTGGTTCAGCCTGAAATTTGGTGCAAAGCCTAAGACGAAAGGAAAACCCTTTAAACAAAGCGAGGCCAAGAAGACTTTCTGCCCAAGCCTGTTCAGAGAAGGTCATGTTTATTAAAGTATAAGCAAAAAAAAAAAAATAACCACGTTTGGCAGCCCTGCCGGGCCGTGCTGCGAGCGCAGCTCTGGAGCAGCAGTGCCAGCCCGGGGCCAGGTGCCGGTGCCTATGGCCTCAGCTTGGCCATGGTGGAGCGGAGCTGGAGCGTCCCCTCCGCCCACGAGCCCGGGTACTGGCGCATCTTCTGCCACAGGTTCAGCTCCTCGCCCGTGGAGTCCATCCAGTCCACAGCCTGCCCGTTGCTCATGCCTGGGAGAAAGGATGGATGTGGGCAGAAGTCACTGCTGGAGCAGCCTCCTGCCCACAGCGAGACGGCTCCAAGCAAGGCTGCTTGTCCCCAGGGTTTATGGGACCCCCAGAGCTCCTCACCGTTGCCCACCCCAAGACGGACCCCCCCGAGGAAGTCGTTGCTGGACAGTGGCTCCCGGTCCCAGACCGTCAGCTCCAGGCAGATGTGCTGCAGGTCCTCGGGGTTGATGCCGTTGTAGACAAAGGTGTGGTTGTAATGAGGGTTCAGGGTCTTCTTCACCACAGGCGTCTTCCTCTTGGAGGCTTTGTTTTTGTGTGGCAGGAGGTAGCTGGGGGAAGCAGCACATGTGCAACTGCCTTCTGCCCCAGGGGCTGGGCCACCTCAGCACCCCAGCACCTCTCCCAGAGCCCACTGGTGCTGGGTCTCTGCCCCGACTCCCGAAAAGCGGCTCGGCAGACTGCAGGTGGCCTAAGGAGGGGAGAGCGCGAGGACCGCAGCCTGCGTGCCCCCAGCCACGCTTGGTGAGCTCTGGGAAGGCAATCTGATGGCAGCTGGAGCCCTGCCCTGCATGCAGCCTCCACTGAGACCTCTCAGCCGGCCAAAACCCAGGAGACCATTTGCTACCAGGAGCATCTCATCTCCAGGCAGACAGAGGCTTTCGGGGTACCAACACAGGCAGCATGGGGCTGCTGGAAGAGACCCATCCCTCCCCAGGGTCGCTCTGGGATGTGGCCAGGGAGGACAGCGCCTTCATTCCCACCCCCCACCCCAGGAGCCACACTCACCCCTTGACAAAGCTGTCTGACGTCCCCCCGGATTTGGCAGCCGTGAGGTTCTTGGCTTCTTTGATCCAGACCTGGAGCTCACCGCCTTCCCCCATCTTGCCTGGGAAAAACCCAACACAGCAAGAATTCATCAACCTTAATTTCCACCACCACTAACTTCTGGAAAGGTTCTGCTGAACAGCCTTTGCCGCAGACGCAGGTATGGATCCCCCAGCCGGTGTCTCCTCCTGCCTCCTCCCTTACTGCCCAATGGACCAGCCTGGTCCAGCCCCAGGAAAGCACTGGGACCACCTGGCCAGCCTGAGGACAGCCAGGTCTGCCCCGACCCAGAGCAGCCTTGCAGGTGTTGCAGAGGAGAAGGCTGCAGCAGCACCACCTAAGAAACCCACCCAGACCCAGGTCGCGTGGCCACAGCAGGTCCCACAGGCTACACTGAGACCCTGGAGCTCCAGCACTCACCCTTCCTGCTGTTCCCAGCCCCAGGGTGCTTGGAAGATGGGATGTACTTCATGGAGACAACCAGCTCCCCCTTGTACTGGTGGAGACCAGCAGCATCCGCCCCAATCTGCAAAGAGGCAAGGCTTATCAAACACTGCTGGAGAGGCCAAAGCGGACACAGTGATGGCCTGGTCTGCATGCAGCGCCTCCCCGTGCCAGGCCAAAGAGCTTGGCTTCTCCTAGAGGTGGTTTCACCGGCACGAATGCCTGCAGGCTCTCCCCAGCATCACCAGGTCAGACTCAGACCAGCTCCTTTGGGATCCTACTTAGGCTCAAATCAGTTCCCTTAGGAAACCCTATTTAGGGGTTTCCACACGCTGCTCGAGCCCCAGCAATGCCAAGGGCTGAGCCCACAGTACGGGCTAGTTAGGGGAACCAGACTTTTAAGTCCAGCAGCAGCATCTGCTGTTGCCATCAAGCTGCACAAAGGCCCTCACTGCCCGGCTCCGCAGCCCGCAGCAGGATTTCCTGGCCAATTTCCCCCATCTGTTTCCCTGAAGTTGGCTGCAATTCCTCCCAGCCGGGGCAGGGAGCTGGGAAGAGCTGCACTCTTGGAGCAATCAAGCAAGCAGAATGAAAATACCTGACGGGGCAGAGCCATGGCACTGCATCCCACGGGGGATACACTGAGGAGGAGGAGGGAAGCTAGGCTTAAGGCAGATCTACACTTTTTTTACTACTACTGCTGTCTGCTCTGGGGTCTTTGTTTCTCCAAGGTGTGATTTGGGGCAAGCCTTGTGGCAGCTCTTGGCCGAGGTCTCTGCACCCCTCTGAGGGCCACCCCCGGGACAGGGCCAGGCAAGGGAGGCTGCTGCAGGCAGCAGGGCTGGGGTGGCAGGGCCAGCACCTTGCCGTGCAGGGGCAGAAACTCCTCCAGGTGGCTCTCGAAGTTCCAGGCGTCCAGCGGGACCTCCACCTCCCCCAGGAACGTGTTTCGGCCAAAGCGATCGTGGTGCCAGACCGAGAACTGCAGCGTCCTCGCCCTCAGGAGGGACTTGTTAATCTCGTACTAGGAAGGGAGACAGGAGAAGCATGGGTGAGGAGGCAGCGCCAGGCAGGGGACAGGCTTGGCATGCACCATCGGCCACAGCTCTCGAGCAGGAGAGGAGTCAGGTTTGAAGAACCGTGGATGCACGCAGGAGACAGCTTGTCTTCCTTTCCAAGCCTGCTGAAACCTCAAAGTCCCGGGGCAGTGGTGCAGGAGCCCGTGCTCTCCAGGCAAGTGATCCTCAGAGCCCGTGCAGAGCCAGAAGCGGGACTCACGGCATCCAGCCACCCCACCCCATCCCACCACAAGCGAAGCTATGCCAGCCCACCCAGCCTCAGGTGGTCAGAGCGCGAGACCTCAGCAAACCCGGGGCTGTGGGAGCCTGGAAACCCAACCGCAATTCCCACTTCCCTCTTGTCCGGAGAGTGCCTGGCTTCAGCGATGCGCTGCTGGGCTCGGGAAGGGAGCCAGCCCTTCCCACCACCCCAGGGTGGCCGCAGCAGGGACTGGGCAGAGCAGCGCCAAGCGCTTCTGCCCTGGGGCCCAGAGTTGGCTTCTCTCTGCCTCTGCAGCCACGCTGCCCACCCTCCCACCGCTGTAACCTGCAATGGCCCAGGAGCCCGCTTCACAGGAGAGCAATGTCCAGGGGTGAGCAGAAGACCCCTGGCTCTGGGGAGAAGACCCCAGGAGCCAGGACACACATCCACACCTGCAGCTTTGCCTCCGCCCCACCGCGGCACCCAGGGCTTGGCACCGCAGCCACATCAGAGCAGTGCCCCAGCCTGGGAGTGGGTTTTTCCCCGCGTTCAGGGTGCAGTGTCTGGACACGGGTCCTCTGCAAAGCCCCTGCCTCAGGGTGTGGAGCCCGTCCGTCCCCTGGTTCGTTCCAGCAGCATCCCCAGGGCCAAGTGGCTGCCCGGTCCCACGGCAGGGAGCGGGCTGCACCCCAGCCCAGCCCCACTCACCTTCAGCAGCTCGTTGTACAGCGGGTTGATGGTGTTGCGTTTGATGGTCGTCTTGCGTTTCCCTTGCCGGGATTTGTCAGGCAGGAGGTAGGTCTTCACGTACCTGAAGGGAAGAGCAGGCAGCATTTCACCAGTCTCCCCACAACTAACCCCCCCATCACCCCTAGGACAACCCCAGGCCTCCTGCCTCACCAAGGCACCCCCCCCACTTATGGCTCCCATCTCTGGTGAGCACCCCACAACCCAGCTGAGCACCACTGGCCATCGCCCCCCCCTGGCTCTCACGGGTTGGAGCGCTTCTTGCCCTCGTCCCCGTAGGCCAGCTGGCGACACTCCTTCACGTGAATGAACAGGGTCTGCGTCTTCTCCTCGTAGCTCAGGGAGAAGGAGATTCCCCCGGTGACCGCAACGTTGCCGAAGTCGCCAGCCTCGCTGTAAATGCTGACCATGCTCCCCAGCGTGCTCTGGAAGACATGGCAGGGCTGAGCCGGGGCAGCATCGCTTGGTGGGTTCCTCTTCATCCTCAGCAAGGCTACGCCTCCCCATGCCTCCTCCGCACAGCCCCTCCCTCACCCCCCCGTGGCTGGGGATGGCTGCCGAGTGCCTCCCACCCGCACGCAGGCTCCCTGGAAAAGAGCTGTGTCTCCACATTTCGATTCCCTTCGAGAGGAGGAAGCCCCCATGCCCCAAGCTCTTTCCCCCACACCCCAGGAGCTGCCTGCCCTGCCTCCCTCCCACCCAAGCAGCCAGCCATGCCCTTCTCCATCATTTCTTCCTGCAGAGCAGGGCACGGCCACGCCACGGGGACTCACCGAGGAGGTGCCGCTGCGCATGCTGCCCCGGGCCACCCTCTGACGATGGATCTCCACCAGGTTATCGATGTCCTCCTCCTCCTCCTCCTGCAAGGAGAGATAAGCCGCCTGCGTGGGGAGCGGTAGGGCATGGCCAGCCAGGTAGCCAGCTCCTCCAGCCGGCAGCCAGCTCGGCAGCATGCCGAGGGTCTCACCAGCTCCGTGTTGAGGCCGGGGACAGACTTGCTCCTGTCCCCCAAAGAGCCACCTTCCCCCATGAAGTCCTCCGGCCGCAGGTCGATCACCGACTTGGTGTAGTCTGCACGAGAGATGGCGGGGCAGGAGGCAGCGGCACGGAGCGGGGCTAGCAGAGACCCACCGCTCCCTCACGCCAGGGGCTGCCCCAGCCCCTCCCATCTGCACCGAAAGCCCAGCACAGCCCAGGGAGAAGCGGGCGCCCACCCCCTGCCATGTCGGCAATGAACCCCCCCTGCACCCACGCAGCTCTCACCCGCAGGCCTCACCACCCGCCGGGGGTTCTTCTTGAATATCGTTTCGTTCTCATCCACCAAGGCGCTGCTGTGGCTCCCCACGGCGGCATCCTGGGGAGGAAGGGTCCCTTCAGAGCAGGGCAGGGCTGGGCACCCCATGGGGCTCCCAGCCCCGTGCCCCCAGACAGGGCTGAGCCCGCCAGAGCAGCGGCCACGCACCCGTCCATCCGAGAACGTGTTTTTGGAGCGGAGCGGGAGGGTCAGGCTGGAGGCAGCAACCTGTTTTCCGTCTCGGAGAGGGGCGGCTCTCTCCAGGGAGTTACTCCTGTGGAGAACACGGAAAGGTCTGTCCCAGGCCACGGGCACGGCTGGGAGAGCAGGCGCTGGCTGGGAAGCGCTGTGTCCCCACAGAGGACCGTCCCACCTGGGGACAGGTTTTGGCCCAGCCAGAGGAGCCAGCTCCCCCTCACTAGACCGAGAAAGACGCACTTGAGACAAAGGTCCTCATCCTCCGCTGGGCCAGCCTTGCCAAGGACAAAACCACCCAGGGAGCCCCTCACCTGCCCCCCACGCCACCGGGACTAGGTCTGTAGCCATCCAGGCTCATGTTTTCCATGGACTCTGTGTCACTTTTACCATCCCGAGGGTCTGAGGCATCCAGAAACATGCTGCAGACAAACAAAACCACAGGTATGTCCTGTTTGGCGAGGAGGCCGGTCTGAGCGAGCTTCTGCGCCACCAATGATGGGAGCAGGGCGTCAGCGTCCCTCCCCTCCCTGCAGCAGGCGAGGGCTGGCACCCAGCATAGGGGAGACGGCGGGGATCCTCACCTGGGCCCCTCCCGGGGTGCTGGGGGGCTCTGCTGCTGGGCTGCAGAGGGGCTTTTGGGCTCCCCAAGCTGGGCTTTCTGGAGGAGGGTTTGTCCCACAGTCTCTCTTTTGCTGGCTGGGAGGAGAGAGGCATCAGGAGGACCACTGCTCCAAGGCCACCACCTGGAGCAGGAGCTGGGCAGAGGCGCACCAGGGAAAGCTGGAGCATCCCGGAGGCCCGGGCTGCAGGAGAAGGCATCGCTGCGGCATCCCTACCTGCCGACCTGTGCCGCAGGGACAGCCGCACCATGTCGCTGCCCAGCCGGTTGGCAAAGCGGTTGACCCTCTGGTCATAGAACCAGTCACCCGTTGTCTTCTTCAGCTCACTGCAGGGCACGGAGGCGGTGGGGGGCAGTCAGGGGCAGTGGGGGGCTGCTCCCTGCACCCCAACGCCACCCTCGGTGTTGCCACCAGGCAAGGAGAGCACAGTGGGCACATTTGGCAGGTGGCTGGGCAGAGATGATGCACTGGGCAGACAATAGGCCATCCAAGCAAAGATGGGAGCAGGATGAGCTTTGTAGGACAGGGGAGGCCAGGAGGGAAGAAACCTAGGGTGCTTGAAACAGGCTACGTGAGGGGCATGGGGGGATGCTGGGGTTAAGTCGGGGGGAAAAGGAGCAGAGTGGGCATGAAGGAGAGCCAAGAGTAAGGCATGACCCCAGCTCTCCATCACCCAACCGTGGGTGCCCACCCCGGGAAGCAAGAGCAGAGACAGCTGCCCTGCGCTGGAGGAGACCAGCTGGGCTAGGAAAGCTTGGCCATGGGGCACCAAGCTGGGGTGGCTGGGAAGAGGAAGGGGACAGGAGGAGCATGCAGAAGGTCCCCGCCACTCGTCCCCGGGTACTCACGCCTCCTTGGCGCAGACTTTGCAGCGCCAGGAGCTGTTGGGGCTGTAGGAGCGGCAGTCCCGACACACCAAGTGGTTGCAGCCCCTGCAGGTGTTGGCCTTGGGGCTGAGGCGGCCCAGGCTCTGCTGGCAGCGGGCGCACGTCCGCTCGCTGTAGCGCTGGCTGCCCCGCTTGGCCCCCTTGCGCCGGATCTCCAGCAGCTCGTTCTTCAGGCGCCTGCTCGGACCCCAACACCGGGAGCCGTGAGAACCGCGCCAGGACCCCCGGGCAAGGGCAGAGCTGCCGCCCCAGCCCCATCGCCCGCGCCCTCGCCCCTCCAGTCGCTTCCAGAGCGAAGTGGGGAAACCAGCGCCCTGCCCGGCCCCAGATGTGTCCTCACCTGATCCTCCTCTCCTCCGCCTTGCGGAGCTCCTCGTCGCGCTGCAGGACCTGCAGGATCAAATCCTTCTCCGCATCCGAGAGGAAGGACAGATCCACGGCCTCCGACATCGTTCCACCCGGGATCGCTCGCCTTCACCAGAAGCAGCCGGATGGCTCCGTGCTAGGAGGGAGCCCGCAGCTCAGCACCGCCGGACCGCGGGCTGGCAGCGCCGCACCAGCCCCCCGCCGGGCCCGCCCCCCCCCCCCCCCCCCCCCCCAGCCCGGATCGCCGCTCCCACGGCACCGGCTCGGCGCCCCGAGCGCCCGCACCCGCCCCGCCGCCTCCGCGGCCCTGCCCAGGGCACGGCGCTGCTGCGGGCTGAGCCGCCGGCCCTCCCCGCCGCCCCCAGCCGGCTCCGTGGGACCGGGGCTGCCGCCCAGCACCCCCGGGCACCCCCGGGGAGGAAGGAGCTGCCCCCCAGGCTGCCGCGGCCACGAACGCACCCCGGGCTGGGGAAGCTGCTCCCCCCTCCAGAGCCGCCGGGGCGCGGCCGGAGCAGCGCCGGGAGCAGGATCCGGCCCGGAGCCGCCGCGGGCGCTGGCGGCCGGACCCTGGGCGGCGGGGGCAGCTCCAGCCCCGACGGGGCCGCGCTCCCGCAGCGCCGGCTCGGGGGTCCTCGGCCCGTCCACGGGGCGCCCCCCGCTCCCCGTCCGCGGCGGCGGCACCGGCGAAGCGGGGAGCGGCTGGAAGCGGCCGCTGCCGAGCCCGGCGGGAGGGACCTTCCTGTCCCGCGGCCGCACCGCGCCCCGGCGTCGCCCGGACCCCGGGCTCCTCCCCGCCGGGCGGGGGTCGAGGGCCGCGGGCACGGCGCTCGGAGCAGGACGGCCGGGCAGCCCCGGGACACGGCGGCCCCGTCCCCCCGCGCCCCCCGGTACCTGCTGCGGCTCCGGCGGCGCCTCCCGGCAGCGGCGGGGGGGGAGGGGGGGGGGGGGGGGGAACGGGGCCGCCTCCTTAAAGGGGCCGCGCCCTCCGCACCTGCGGCACCGACGGGGCGGCCCTGGCGGGAGGCGGCGCCCGGCCCGTCCGGCCCCCCCCCGCCGCAGGGGAAGGCAGGGCAGCCCCATCCCCCAGGCGCAGCCCGCAGCTCCCGGCCCCCCGGGGCCGGTCCCGGTCCCCCCCACCTCTACAGCTGCGGCCCCAGCCCCGCGGGCCGCTCTCCCCCCGCCGCGGCTGGGCAGAGCCCGGCTCGGTGCTCGGGGCTGGGCGCTCTGCCCCGGCTCCCCGGGCTGCTCCCCGGCGTGCCTCCCCGCAGCCCTACCTGGGAGGGCAGCTCCTCCCAAAGAGCACACACGAGCCAGCACAAAGTCTGCAGCCACCCGCGCTGCTGGGGTGGCCTCCCGGGGGCCCTGGGATGCCCAGCACGGCGGCAGCGAGACCCAGGCAGCACGGCCAGGGTGTCCTCCCTGCTCTGCCCGCAGCAGAGAAGAGCCCCCGCTGCAAGGCTCCAGCCTCCGGCCTCGTCCTTCGTGGGCAGAGATACGGTGATGGCCAGGCTCCTCACGCTCTGCGGCACAGGCAATAGGAAAACCATGAGCACAGATGGCAGGGCGAGACGTGGGGCTCACGTCCGTGAGGAAACAGCTTCTCGCCACGCAGGACGGTGGGGCCACGTGGGAGCTCAGCTGGGAGCAGCCCCAAAGCGAACGTGACGACGCAGCTCTGCCCACGCTTTCAGCTGCGCCCCAGGGCTCCCTGCCACAGGACAGGGAGAGCCTGTGGGAGGAGACGGGACACCCACACGGGGAAAAAACCCACGGGGATGAGGGGTACCCCAGGCAAGGGTTTCTCCACAACAGGGGTACACACACAGAGCTGCATAAGAGGTGGTTTCTCTTACACAGCAGGGGTAGGAGGGCTTTCGGCTTGCAGGCAGAATTGAGGGCAGAGGCTTCAGGCAGAGGCTTTGCTCCCCAAGTCCCTCTCCACACCACCCCGGGACCCGGCCTCCCCAAGCAGGACCCCTGCGCTTCCACCCGCGTTGGCGTTTTAACTGGAGGCCAACAAGAGAGGTGGGAAACATCCTTATTTCTGCAAAAAGGTGAGAAGAAACGGAGATGAACAGACCTGTTTCCAGTACAGTAAAAAAGCATGCTGGTAAATGCAAGCACAAAGCCTGCCCCTGACTTGCCGAAACAAAGCCCGGCAGGAATCTGAGGTTTGTTCAGCCCTGTGGCTCTTTCCTGTGTGAAAATGGGGCTGAAAGGGCCACCACGTGTCCAAGATCTGGGCAGTGACAGGCAGAGCCGGGGCAGGGCTCGGGGCACTTTCAGCCCCAGCTCTCCCCATCCTCGGATGGGATAAGGCTCCTGGAGGGATCTCCAGGGGGAGAGCATCCCTCCTTTCTTGGGCACAGCGAGGCACTGCTGAGGACATAAAGCGCATCCAGGCTGGCAGCAGGCAATGGTAGCGTCTCCCTGCCACCGGTGCTCCAATACCACCATTTTGTGGGAACGGGACCACGCCGGGGGCCCCGGCCAGCTTAGGCAGGCAGCGTCGGCTGGCACTCGAGGTCTAGCACAAGGTGATGCACGTGGGGCGCGTAGGACTTCACTGCCTCGATGTGCAGGATGCTGGTGCGCCACGGCTGCCCGTGCAGCTCTGCCAGCAGCCCCCGGATCCGTGCTGCTGTGGCTTCAGCCCACCTCTGCCACTCGGGTCTGATCCTGGGGCCCAGTGCCTCCTTCCCACCATCCTCCGTTGGGTGCTGCGCTTCTCCATCAGAGTTGGCTCCCTCTGGACACCCCCGCTCAGCCCTCAGGACCGGGGCCTGCAGCGGGGCCGGTGTGGGGAAAGCCTCCACGTTGTGGTGGATGTGGAGAACCCCGCCCGTGCCCTTCTTCAGGACACGGCAGGCCACCGGCCAGCCTTCCTCCGAGCTGGGAATCAGTCCCAGATTCACCCGGTCCGCTACATCCCGCAGCTCCAGCTGGAAGGAGAGGGAAGGTGAGGGGGATGCTGCGCGGGGCCAGGGGGGCCGGGGCCGGTCGGCACCGCTCACCTGCCTGCTGTCCCCGTGGTGGATGTGGCAGCGGTCCTGCACGCCGTTCAGCACCAGGTTCCTCTGCAGGGCCTCCACAGCATGGCTGTTCCACTCGCAGGCGTGGGCAAAGGCGGCTGCTGCATGAACCAGGTACGGCAGCGTGAAATAGCCGATGCCTGGGGGCAGGAGAGGTGGCAGAGGCTGAGAGCAGGGTCCGGGCACCAAGGGGGGTCCGCACTCCTCCCTGGAGGCAGGGCAAGATGCGGGTTACCACCCTGCCTCTCTGCATCTGCTTTGCTCTAGATCAGAACAAACCCAGACACTGGGAAATGCCTCTGCAAAAGCAAAATCTACCTGGAAAAACGTCTACAAAGAAGCTTATTTTACCTTCAGTCTTTAGCCATTAGCTCGAGACCTGCCCTGCAGAAGTGCCCAGGCTACCATTTATTTTAATCCAGAGCAGTTTTGTGAGTGCCACACCCTTTCTGCATGGCACAGATTGGATGCACTAATTTCTCTAAGCACAAAACAGCATCTCTCTTGACGTGCAAATGCCTGATGCGATCTCCCCACTCATCTCACAGCACAGGACGACTCAATTAGCCCCAGCTTGTCACGGAAGTGTGTCAGTACAGGCTCAGGACATCTACAGGAACTTTTCAGAAACAATACCAAGGGCAAATCTTTTCCATAGATCTAAAAGATTCCCATAGCCTGAGTGCAAGGTCACCCTGAGTGTACAAAGGCAACAGTCCCAGGTTAGCTGAGAGCTCACAGACCGGGCAGGAGCTCTAAGCCTGGGTATTTTTCCAATCCAGGCTGGAAATGACATTTCATATCCACCTGGATGCCATTGGTACCTGCACCACTGCTCTCTGCCTGCCCGCCTCTGCAAGCCTGCCCTGCCGCCGAATCCCCCTGCTGTCCCCATTACCTGCGTACAGATCCACTAGGACCTCCCCGGAGCAGGGCAGCGAGGCCACCCGCAGCTTCTCCGTGATGTTGCCCGGTGAGAACATGCACTTGGTCACGTCAAACGTGTACCTGGGAGATATTACCAGCCTGGTGAGGGTAGCCCCTTCCCCGCACCAGCTGCCTCCTGCGACGCAGCTCCTGCCTACCTGATCCCATTGTCCACGTGCTCCACCCAGCCATCCTGGCCCAGCAGCAGGGTGACACTGGGGGACCGCATCCCATCCGGCAACACCCGCCCTCGCCTGGCCAGCCGCCGGGCGCCCAGAGCCGAGGCAACCGTCTCCCAGAGCGCTGGACCTGCAATGCACCCATACCGGGAGTTTTGGGAAAGGCCGGGGCAGCTCTGTGGGCAGGCTGGGGGCAGGCAGACCCCGCTCCCCTTACCCAGCTTCTCCCAGGGCGCAGCTCTGAGGCTGTCCTCGCTCAGCAGGACCAGGTCGCCGTGCCGCTGCCAGGCACGGGGCACATCACGCTCCAGCTCCTCTGACCAGCTCTCGCCCACCAGCCGCCGCAGCTCACCCCGCAGCTTCTGGGCGGGCGTCTGCCGGCGGGCTGCCCTGGAGGGGATGGGGTCCTGCAGGAGGGATGTGGCACATGGGGCTGAGACCCCGCCGGGCCATGGCAGCACTCAGGGAGGGGGAGTCTCTCCCAACCTGGATCCAGACCAGCCCACAGGGCATCTCCTGGGGCAGCCGCAGCCGGGAGAGCTTCTCCTCCAGCACAGGCAGGGCCACACGCCCCCCCGCCACCTCCTGCAGCCGGTAGCGCCCATCCAGGAGCTGCTCCTCTTCCAAATGCTCCCTGCAAGGCCAAGGCATGGTCAGGTCCCCCCCAGCCCACCCCACCGCAGGGAAGAGACCCCCGGGTGCGGGGCCGCCCCCCTGAGCGCTCCTCCCCGCCCCCAGCCCCGGCACCCGCGGGGCTCCCGCTCCCCCTCGCAGGCTCACCGGAGGCGCTGGGCGAACTGCGGCTCCGTGGCCAGCGCAGGGACGGGGACAGGGACATCTCTCGCCTCCATCCCCAGGACGGGGGGTGTCCCCGCCGGGGAGGGACGCAGCCGCCTGCCGGGGGGCACAGGGTGTCAGGGTCCCACGGGGCGGGAGGGAGCCGGGGCCCCTGGGGGTCCCCAGCACCCCCACGCTGGGGGCATCGGGGCGCCGGCTGCACCCCGGGGATGGGGTGACCGGGGAGGCGGGGTGCCCCGGGGGATGGGGTGACTTGGGGGGGATGGGGTGCCCGGGGGATTGTGCCTCAGGGCCGGTGCCGGGGACTGAACGCTTGAGGTCGTGGGGCTGCCTCGGGAGCCGGCACCCCGTGGCTGGCTGTCCCGGGACTGGTTCCCCGAGGACCCAGCACCCCCGGACGGGTGTCCTGCCCGCCCCTGCCCCGCTCCCCGCTCCGCTTCCCACTCCTACCGAGCGCGGCGCGCAGAGTCCAGCAGTGTGGGCCCGTGTTTCCCGCCGGAGCGCCTTTCTCGTTGCGCCGCGCCGCCGCCATGTTTGTTGCGGGCGCGGGAGGAAGCGGAAGCGGGGGGACGGTTTGGGGTGAGGGACCGGAAGCGGCGGCGAGGCCCGGGCGGCGGGATGGCGGGGCTGTCGGTGCGGGACCCCGCCGTGGATCGCTCCCTGCGCTCCGTCTTCGGTGAGCGCCGGGGGAGCGGGCGGGGAGGGGGGCGGGCGGGCCGAGCCCTCCCCGCCGTTCGGGGCCGGTGTCCGCGCAGCCCTCGGCCTCCGCGCTGACCGGTGGGCGCCGCCTCTCTCCCGCAGTGGGGAACATCCCGTACGAAGCCACCGAGGAGCAGCTGAAGGACATTTTCTCAGAGGTCGGGCCTGTGGTCAGCTTTAGGTGAGAGTGGCTGCCGGCCTCCCCCTCCCGGGTTCCTCCGGGCGGCGCGGGCAAACCTCGCCCCCAGCCCCGCGGGCGGCGTGGGGCTGCTCAGGGGCGCGCCCTGCAGAGCCGAGCCCTGCAGAGCCGAGCCCTGCAGAGCAGGCCCTCCGACGGGCAAGGGCACAGCGGCGCGGGGCTCGGCGTCCTCCACGGGCTTGCGAGCCCGTGGCAGCCGTGCTGGGGCGCAGAGCGTAGTGGACCAAGCACGGCAGCGGGAAGGCGGGCAGGGCCCTCCGGGCTGGAGGCAGCTGCCCTGCTGCGGCGTGGGGCCGGGGCAGATAAGTCTTCAGGTCCTGATCAGGCTCTCTGTAGAGAGACGGGAGCATAGAGTGCTCCAAGCCCAGTGGCTCCGCAGGGGTGTGTGTTTTCCTTGGCACCAAGCTTCAGAGAGGTCTCAGTTAAGGGCTTGGGAGCTCCAGGACCAGTCCAGTCCTGTTCCCTCAGGAGCTGCCCTCGTGGGACTGTGGGAAGCACAGCGCTCGCAGCCCTCCTGGATACCAGAGCCCTGGGAACACCCATCGGCCTGGATTCAGGAGGCCTTTTGGCTCTGGCTTAGGGCTGACTGTTGCATGTCTTGACCTGGCCCCAGTGCCTTCGCTCTGCTCCCCAGCGCTGCTGTGTGGTGTACCCCGATAGCCCCCTCCCGAGAGCTGGGGAGCTGTGGGCACTATGCACTGCTGGGTGCTTGCGCTGCCCTTAGTGGTGGTGGGTTTCTCCTCCTCGCTGTGCAGGCTGGTGTATGACAGGGAGACGGGAAAGCCAAAGGGCTATGGCTTCTGTGAGTACCAAGACCAGGAGACGGCCCTCAGTGCCATGCGGAACCTGAATGGGCGAGAGTTCAGTGGGAGGGCCCTGCGTGTTGACAACGCGGCCAGCGAGAAGAACAAGGAGGAGCTGAAGAGTGAGTCTGAATTTTGTGGTGGAGAACACACTGATGTCATGCTGGGTCTGGCCTTTTCACCCTACAAAGCGTGCCTCTTCTGTGAGGCTGGCAAGGTGGAGACCTCATGGAGCTGACCCGCTCCAAACGATGTAGCAAGTAGCTTTGCAGAGGGATGTGTGGGCTCGTCTCTGTGTTTTCTCTCCCAGATGATCTCCCTGTTTTCACTGCCCCTCTTTCCCTATAATGGAGTGGTGCTTCCCTTCTGATGAGTCAGTTAAAAACAGACGGCTCATGTTGCCATACAAGGTCACAAACTCTGTTGCAGGCTTGGGCACAGGCGCACCCATCATAGAGTCACCCTACGGTGACCCTGTCAATCCTGAAGATGCCCCCGAGTCCATCAGCCGGGCAGTAGCCAGCCTGCCGCCCGAGCAGATGTTTGAGCTGATGAAGCAGATGAAGGTGAGCGAAGCAGAGGGCTGCACACTCTGCGCGAGCACAGCTTCTACCACTGCTGCCCGTGCCCTCACAGCCCCTGTTGCACCCTGCCAGAGCTCTGATCCGTGTGTGTCTTCTCAGTTGTGTGTCCAGAACAGCCCCCAGGAAGCCAGGAACATGCTGCTCCAGAACCCCCAGCTGGCTTATGCCCTGCTGCAGGCCCAGGTGGTCATGAGGATTGTTGACCCGGAGATCGCACTGGTTTGTCCCTTCCTGCCTCGTCCGGGGTTGGTAGGATATTGGTGGCAGCCTGTTGTGGAGAGGGGGTGGAAGAGAACTCCTTTCTCCTTCTTCTGCCCCTAGAAAATCCTGCATCGCCAGACCAGTGTTCCTCCCCTGATCCCAGGCAACCAGCAGCCAGTGCCAGGGCCGGGGCCTGGACCAGGACCGGGGCCTGGGCCAGGGCCAAACGCCCAGCTGAACCCGCAGAATACCCCCTCGTCCCAGCCACAGCCCATAGTAAGAGCCTACACAATGCAGGTGCCCTGTGGAGGAGAGATGGGCATTGCCAGCTCCAGCTGTCCCAGCTGGGGCTTGCGTGCCTGGGTGGCGGGGCTTCCCTGAGGTCTGGTTTCTCTCCTGGGCAGGGTGGGATGCACGTAAACGGCGCTCCTCCTCTGATGCAGCCGCCCCTGCAAGGAGGAGTGCCGGCCCCAGGACAAATGGCAGCCCCTGTGCAGGGCCCGGGCCCTGGCCCCATGGCTCCAGGAGGTGAGTGTGTGGGTTTTGGCTGAACGGGGCCCTGGGCACACAGGCCCTGCAAACAGCCCCCCCTCTACCTTCCCCCTGACTGGAGTGCTCGGCCCTGTGAGAGCACGTGTCCTACACTGGGTGCTGTGGCTGCTGCCAGCGGCAGTTCAGAAAGTTGGCTTAATCTCAGTGGGGAACCACACCGAGAAAATAAGCCTTTGGATGCTCCCTCGGGAGCTGGGAGTGGGGAGGGGTTTGGGGCTAAAGGAATCTGTTAGTGGTGCAGGGGTGGCTGAGGAGGGGTCTGATCTCTGCCTCTTCCCTCTCAGGTGGGATGCAGCCACAGGTTGGGATGCCGGGCGGAGGGCCTGTCCCCCTGGAGCGTGGACAAGGTAAAGCAGACGTGGGTTAGTGCTGTGTGTTATGTGACCCTCACCCCAGTGGGGGCCCAGGCCATGGGTGCTGAGCAGTGCTGTGCCAAGAGCCCCTGCCAGCTCCCTGCAGCCTTGCCGGCCCTGGATCCGGGGCAGCTCCCGCAGCGCTGGGCTGCGCCCGGGTTTGTTCGCTTAGGCGCAAGGCTGTGGTAGCAGCTCTCCTGCTTCCAGGGCCCCAGTCCATGCACCAGTTTGCTCCCAGCTTGTACTGCACCATGTTGTGCAGATGTGCCCTGGAAGCCAGGAGAGCTGCCAGTCCCTGCAGAACCTCACCGAGCAGGACATGCCTGTGTTTTCCATCTCTCTGTGAGCCCGTGTCTGTCCCTGTGCTTGAGCAGGCGGGCAGAGCTTGCTCTTCTCTGGTCCCTGTCCTGCTCCTTTGCTGCCTGGGTGCTGGGGAGCAGCTTGTGCTGCCGCCGCGTCTGCCCACGTCTCCCAGCGCTCCCTGCACTCTGCCCGGCAGAGGGAGCTGGGCCCTCGCTTTTTGCTTCTGACAAGTGAGTGCGAGGCTTGGCAGGGAATTTCCCGGTGAGTGATTGCTTGGCTCTCCCTCCGCAGGCACGGTCTGTACGGCCCAGCCCCGGAGCCGGATTCCTTACGGTTCACACGTTGCCTGGCCGCCCCGTCAAATCCTGCGCCAGGGTTAGCACAACCAAGGTGTTTGTGTTCTCCCTGTAATAAGGCACACAGCTGACATCCCCGTTGCTTTGATTCGTATTGTAGGCCTTGTTTCAGGAACAGGGCAGACTTGTTCTGAGATCTGCCGGCCTTAGGTGTCTTAGGAGAAGCTGACTCTTTATTTTCTTTGGGGTGGGCACCATCTACCTGAGAGCAACCCAGCAGTTCTTGGCCCTTTTACTGGTACCCAGAAGGTTTTGGAGAGCAGAGAGAGCTGGCACTGAGGAGTGCCATGGGAAGCTGTGGGCAGGGGCAGAAGCAGAAGCTGACTGGCTGTGTGTTGTGGTGTGCAGCGTGGCCCCACAGAATGCCCATTCTCTCGGCAGGACATCCCCCTGCCTCACATGTTCACACAGTGAGCAAGGGAAGGGCCGTGCCAAGCTGGCTGTCATGCCTGTGGTGGCAGAGGTGGTGTTAACGGAAGAGGTTGATAAAGCCAGACCTGGAGCAGGTAGCATCTTCTCTGTAGGTTTTTCGGGGACTTCAGGGAGCGGAGGTGATCCTGCAGGCAGTGCTGTCCCCGAGGCTGAGTGCATGTGTGCATAGACTATTTACGTGTCTGCTCTTCTTCCTCTTTTCCTGCTGCTTGCCCAGGGAACCTGCAGCTCTCGCCCGTGGGACCTGCCAGGCCTGCGTCTATCGAACGCGTTCAAGGTATCCCGGCACCCGCCAGCTCCCTCCTCCCGTGGAGCTCGTTGTGGAGTGTGCAGAGAGCAGCTCTCACCTTGCTGTGCTCAGGGCCGGGGACTGGTGTATCACTCTGTGTAGCCTGGCAGGGTTAGGAGGAGGCAGGATTTCCTCCGGGGCCTCAGGAGAGAACAGGCTAGTGCTGTGCACAGAGAGACACCAGTGGAAAAGGAGAGTCTGATCGGAGAGGGCCCTTGCCTAGGATCCAGCCCCCTTTGATACCTCGCTACCAGGAGCCTTCCAGGTCTTGCTTTGCTCCTGGCCCCACGTCGGCAGGGTGTTGATGCCCGTGCTCGTAGGGATCGCCACGGGGGCATCCACGCTTGCTTTGGCCACCTGGTGCTGTAAGGAGCCTGAGGTAGAGCCAGAGAGGGAAAGAGAGGGATAAAATCAGCAGCCGGGGAAGGGGCTTCGGTGCGCTCCGGCCTTGTGTGAGGGGCTGCTGCCCCGGCGGTCAGCACGGCTCGCCCGCCTGCGCGCTGGGGAGCAGCGAGGCTGCCCCGCACCCCAGCCCCGAGAGCGCTGAGGGACAGTCTCAGCACGGCACTGGTCATGCAGATCCTCACAAGCTCTTGTGTGTCTCCCTGGCAGTGCCCATGCCAGACCCGAGGGCCCCTATGCAGCGTGGACCTCTACCTGCTAGTGGCCCGCCGCCCCGAGGCCTTTTGGGAGATGCCCCGAATGACCCTCGCGGAGGGACCCTGCTCTCAGTCACTGGAGAAGTGGAGCCCAGGTGAGGGGAGAGGGAAGGAGAGGAGCCCTTGGCACCGTCCCCTGCCCAAGGGTGACCTCTCACTGAGGACAGGGATGGCACCAGCCTTCCGGGAGTCACTGCTGCCTGGTCGGAGGCCTGTGTGCTGCCGACTGCGGGGGCCGGCCCGTTTCCCCGGGGACGGGGCATCCCCGGGGTGATGGCAGCAGCCCTGTAGCATGGGGCCAACAGCACCCGTCCCTGTGCCAGCCTCACCCTCCTCCCCTGTGGCCGGCTTCGGGGGAAATCCCAGCGCTCTGCCCAGACCGTGCCAAGCCAGCGTCTGATTCACACTCTCTCGCTTTTTCTCCTCCTCCTGCTTTGCTCTCCTCGTCTCTCTGCGTCAGAGGTTACCTTGGGCCGCCCCACCAGGGAGCCCCTATGCATCATATGCCTGGTCATGACAGCCGTGGCCCCCCCCATGAGATGAGGGGGGGACCCATGGGAGAACCCCGACCACTGATGGGAGAGCCGCGGGGGCCCTTGATGGATGCTCGAGGTGAGAGAGGGGGCATGAAATAGTGGGTAGCGTAAAGCGTACGGACAAGAAGTCAGAGTGGAGCCCGCTGCCCCGACATGAGGCATAGGAAGGGGGTTTGGGCAGTGAAACCGCTGACCCCAGGGCAAGGAGGGACAGTCCCATGGGGCAAGGGACTTCCTCCAGGCGTGTCCCCTCTGCCCCCAGCTCTGCACCTTCCAGGCGTTTGCTGGCCCCCAGGCAAAGGAGGCAGCGGGCTCGCTCCCACGCTCCCTGCAGCACCGCTCCCTTCAACAGCTTGCCTTGTCTTTCCCCTGCAGTCGGAAGAGATCCCCGCGGGCTGGAGCCACGAGGTTTGGAGCCACGAGGGCTGGAGCCCCGGGTGATGGAGGCACGGGCCCTGGAGGCGCGAGGCCTGGAGCCGCGGGTCCTGGAGCCACGAGTGCTGGAAGCCAGGGCCATGGAGGCCAGGGTCATGGAGCCCCGGGGCCTGGAGCCTCGAGGGCCTGGTCCCAACCCACGTGGCCCCATGCCTGGTGGGATACAGGGTCCTGGGCCACTTAACATGGGAGCCAGTGGCCCGCAGGGGCCCCGCCAGGTGCGTGCAATGTCTCTGCTGGGCTGGTTGGTGTCTTGTAGATGGGGTCTGGGTGGGGGGTGTGATTGCATCCTGCAGCAGTTTGAGAGGGGAGGGTGTCCTGCAGAGCGGCGCCTCCAGGAAGCACAAGGCCTGGGTCAGTGGCTCTCTGAGGGGTTTGGGGCATCTGTCCCATCTCCCCAGGCGCTGCCTTCTCAGAGAGGCCTCTTCCTGATGTGCAGGAGTTGAAGGGAGAGGAGAAGCACGTAAAACGCATGGTTAGCCTGTCTCTTTGTGCTCAGTCGTCTTCAGGCTGGCTCCGGGGGCACCCATCTGATCATCTGCTTTCTGTTCCTGTGTTTGTATGGCTGAGTTCAGAGACCCCTTGGTCCTTACCCCGTCTCTCGTGCCCACAGGTTCCTAACATGGCAGGGGCAGGCATGCAGGGAGGAGGCATTCCTGGCGCAGGGGTCCAAGGAGCCGGTCAGCCCGGAGGGTTTAGCCCTGGACAGAGCCAGGTCACGCCCCAGGATCACGAGAAGGTGAGAGGACAAAAGGGAAAGGGTGAGATGCCAGGAGCAGCACTCCCTCCGTGCCTTACTGTGGCAGGGACAGCTCCTTCCTGGCTCCGGCGGCTGCTCTGGCAGGGCACCTCTCTGATTCCCACCTCTCCCTGCAGGCAGCCCTGATCATGCAGGTTCTGCAGCTGACAGCGGACCAGATCGCCATGCTGCCCCCGGAGCAGCGGCAGAGCATCCTTATTCTGAAGGAGCAAATCCAGAAGTCCACGGGAGCACCCTGACAGGTGACGTCCTTAACCCCGCCTCGGCCCGTGCCTGCTCCCCTTCAGTAAATCGGAGCTGCCCAGGGTGGGGCTCTACCCCGCTTTCCCCCCCCCCCCCCCCGTGCAGGGGCTCACTCTCCTCCCCTTCCTTCTGGCAGGCGCGTGGTGGAGACGCCGTCCGCCTGCACAGAGGCGATGCTCCATGGCAGCTGCTTCCCACTGCTGTCTGAGCTGATGCTGTGTTTTGGGAGAGGTTTCTCCTCCCCGCCCCTAACGTTTTCCTCTCCCATTCATCCTTTTTTTCTGTGTGTATATTTTATGATGTTTGAAATAAAGTGGGAGGAGGGTTTGAGTAAAATCACGTCTCCAGCTGCCTTGTTTGGTCCTTCATGGAGGCCGGAGTGGGACTGGTGGGTTCTGGGAACAGCCTGGCCTGGCTCCAGGCCAAGTCCAAACCACTCACCTTCCTCCCTTCTCCCCACCACCAGGGCCAAGACCTACTGGTGGGATTTTACGTGCTGTGCTGTTCACTGGGATGTAAGGGAGGGGCAGGAGGGGGGAGCTCGGCTTTCTGTCCCCGCTGACTGGGCGGGAAGGGCTCCGTATCCCATTGCTGTATCACTTACAGCGCCGGCCTGCTCAGGGAGGGTGGTTTTTCCCCTCTTCTCTGCATATGCTTGAGCAGAATTTGTTGCCTTTGCATGAGCTGCAGTTGAAGTGGGCCTGGGCGCTGGTGAGTGCCCGGCGGGCAGCGCAGGCTGGCTCCGGTGGCGGCAGAGGAGAGCCTTGCCCCCCCGCCCAGGGTGTTTGCTCTGAACCAGCTTCCTCGCCGCAGCCCTGCAGCCAACCACGGAGGCGTTTGTTGCAAAGGAAAGCACGTTTAATTTACCCTTTTACGCAAAGGTCTGTTTAAACCCAGAGGGGTACGTGAGGCCCCCAGCGCCTGCTCGGCATGCCCCTCTCCTGTCCCCGTCCCGTGGTTCTGCCCAGCCCGCTGGGCGCTCCCGCTGCTTCCCGCCGCTCCAGCGGCATCATGGCAGCATCTGCCTCCGGTTTCTCATCGAGGGGCCGTGCGGGGCTGCAGGGCCGCTCCCCTCATGGGCACCCCTTTGTAGAGCAGGTTGAGAAGGCGGCAGTCTTTGAACCTAGAGCGTCTCATGGAGAAGGTGCACCACCTTGCCATGTCTTGTCTGGATCCTGCGCACGCCCTGTTCAGCCGGTGCTTATCCCTGGCCACGCCGACTCGCTCTGGGGTTGAGGCGAGGCCAGCAGGGTCCCCTGTCCGCTGGGGTCCCAGCCTGGCTGCCACTTAGAAGTTCTCCTTGTTGAAGTAGAATTTGACCTTCCTGGGGTCCAGGCTGGAGTGCTGGTGGCAAGACTTCTGCAGGCTCTTTGCCAAGGCCCCCGGCCCGCAGAGGAACACGCCGACCACCGACCTGCACACAGCACAGGGACATCAACACTGGGTGGGCAGCTCAGGGAAAAGTCACTTAAGAGCTTTTTGGGGCCCCTACAACCTCTGGGGGATGAGCATGCCCCTCTCAAAGCCAGCGATGCCCAGCTTGGTGCTGGCTGCCAGGGAGGAGGGGGGTTGTCCCAGCTCCAGCACCCTGAGCCCCCTGCCCATTTCTCACCTGGGGTGGGCTGCAGCCACCGCCGCAAACTCGCTGTTCCACATGGGCCGCCCGAAGATGGTTTTGTGCCTGAGACCCGTCACCGTGTCCGTAGCGGTGTCGAAGCGGAGAGCCACGTTGTTAGCCTGGGCAGAGCCGGGACGGTGAGGACCACAGCCACCACCCATGAGCCCACCTCCAGTCCCTCACCACGGAGGAGCATCTATTGCTGATGCCCACCAAACACCGCTCCCAGACTTTCTGCCCGCAGGGACTGATGTGCTTGCCCTGCCTCTCCCACCCAACTTGGCCACCCCGTGTCCCCCTTTGTGGTCATGGTTGCTCATGGTCAACTCACAATGCTGGTGTTCCAGCCCGTGAGGAAGAGACGGTAGGTGAGAAAGTCTGCCTTGCCCGACTCGGCCATCTTCTGCTCCAGCGAGGCAAGCAGGTCGTTGAACCAGGCGAAGGCTCCCGTGTCCCGGCAGAGCCAGTAGAAGTAGATCTGGGATGCAGGGGGAGAGGGGTTGCTCAAGGTGGAGCAGAGCAGGAGAGGTGGAAGGTTGCAGCTGGTCCCGTGGGACACCCCATACCTTCTTGGTCTTGAGGGTCTGGTCAGCTTGCTGGAACTTGTACCAGATGGATTTCAGGATGGAGGCGAAGGGGGTGACGCCGATGCCCGCTCCCACCAGCATGGCCACCTCGTACTGGAACACGTCTTCGCTGGCTGTGCCGAAGGGGCCATCCACCTCGATCCTGGCCGAGGGAAGGCCTGGGTAAGAGGTACGGCCTCTCCACATCTCCAGGATGATCCGTTTGGGTGCTCCCCAAGCCTACCTGGGCATCTCCAGGTTCTGCTGCTGAAAGGTGTCGATGAGACGCTCCGTCCAGTCGCCGGCCGCCCGGATGTGGATGGAGAAGAAGTCTTCCTCGGGCGCCGAGGTGAGGGTGAAGGGGTGCCACTCCAGCAGGGAGATGGCGGGGCAGTTGACGAAGATGTACTGCCCCACCTCCATGTGGAAACCCTTCTTCTGCATCTGCAGCTCCAGCACGCGGGCAGGGTGCATGACCACCTGCGGGACAGGGACGGGGCTCAGCCCCCAGCCTGGCTCCTCTCCCTGGGCAAGGGGCTTTGGCAGCGGCCCCTGCCCGCCTCCCCACGGCCACCCCAGCAAGGAGCTGTGGCACCGGTGGCTGCAAGGGAAGGAGCCGGCAGCAGGCACGGGCTCCTGCGCCACCCACCTTGGTGACAACCACCTTCTGCCGCGCACGCCAGATCCGGAGGATCCGCTCGAAGATGTAGAGGAGGACGGGGGCCAGAACCCACTTCCAGGACTGCAGGGAGGGAGGAGAGCAAAGCGTTGGGGAGGGCCAGGGCTGGAGCATCCCAGGGGCAAGGGAAGGGCTTCTCCCCCCGCAGCCGTCCCGCCGCTGCCCTACCTCAGCAGGGATGCTCCCGAACTCGGGGTCCTTGCTGCATTTGCGGCTGCAGTCCTCGTCCTTTTGGGTGAGACAGTGGGCGCAGCGATGGGGGTGCACCTCCTCCATGCTCTCCTCCGTCTGCCCGCGCACCAGCCCGCTGTGGGGAGGTGAGGGATGAGCCCAGGGGCCGGCTCCTGCCCCCCGGCCAGGGCTGAGCTGCACTGCCTGAGGCCGGCTGGGCTGGCCAGCCCTGGGACTGGGGAGCCCACAGCCCCCCTGGACCCTCTCTGGGGCTGCACCGCTCCCCGGGGCAGGCAGGGCTGCCCCACCGGGGCTCCGCGGCTGCTGCCCCTCCCTGCCCTGCCCTCAGGGAGCGGTGAGGAGCCTTACGCGATGCCGTGGATGAGAAGGCCGGCGAAGTAGATGAGGAAGAGGTGGTGCGTGTACCAGAAGACCTCGAAGTAGTTCCTGCGGATGAACTCGGTGGAGGACGTGACCATGAGGATGAGCGCCAGCGTGATGATGACCCCCGTCAGCCCCGGGATGGTGGTGAAGGCCACGTACTCGACGGTCTGCAGAGGGGGGGCAGGATGGGTTAGGGGGGTAGGGGACAGGGGGTGGCGGGGGGCTGGATGCCAGGACCAGCGCTCACCGTCTGGTTGGAGTGGATGGGGTTCAGCCACTTGTCGCTGCCCTGGAGGTGTATCTTGGAGACGACAGCGTGGAGGCTGCCGTCGGTGGCTTGTTGGCTGTGGTTGTAGCGCTCCAGGTTGAAGAGGTGGGCGATGGTGTGCACGGCTGGGCAGGGGACAGGCAGTCACGGACCCGCCTGCCTCCCTGTCCCCACCACGCCCCAGCCTGGCGCGGGGTGATACCTGTGAACAGCGCCAGCGCGTAGGCCACCAGCTTGTGGAAGGCGAGGTTGTGGTCCAGCTGCTTCCGCAGCGTCCGTCTGCAGCACTGCGGGGAGAGGTGGGCGTCAGGGCGGGGATGGGGATGGGGACGGGGATGAGGATGGGGACGGGGGGATGGGGATGAGGATGGGGACGGGGACGGGGATGAGGATGGGGACAGGGATGGGGATGAGGATGTGGATGGGGACGGGGATG
>JADKXX010005219.1:0-12754 GCA_017310255.1 Butorides virescens
CCCCCCGGCTCCCGCGGGGCGCGCCCCCACCCCCCGCCGCGCTCTCGCCCCGCCAGGGACCCGCCGCCCCCCGGGGAGGGTGCCCGAGCCGGCGCGGGGACGTCGGGGGAGAACCGGCCGCCTCGGCCCGGCCGCCGCCTCCCGCTGGTGAGCCAGCCCCGGCGGGGTGGGGCGGGACGGACGGGGGGCCCCGCCACCTCCCCTTCACCCCCCGGCCCTGCCCAGGAGGAGAGCACGAAGGGCCCCGGCAGGAGGAAGAGGAAGGTGAAGGTGAGGAAGAAGGGCTCGGGGCAGCCGAGCCCCGCCGAGGAGCCGGAGGGAGCAAGAGGAGGGGGCGACAGCCGAGCCGGGGCTGCCGGGGGGCTGCTGCCTCCCAACAGGGTTGGGCAGGAGAAGCCCGCACCCACCGGGACGGCCACCCCCCACCCAGGTGAGAGGGGGCTGCGGGGGGCTGCTGGCACCACTGGCACCAGGACCCCTGGCGACACCCTACGGGGCAGTTTTGGGACCCGGGACTGTGGCGGCGGCGTGCTGGACCGCTGGTCCCCGCCATCTCCATTAGCTTTGCTTGCAGATCAGCTGTGTGGGGTCGTGGGGGTCTGAGCGGGGAAGAGGAGAGACATCTCTGAGCACCCCCGCCGGGGCCGATGCACGGAGGTGATGGAGGACTGCAGATCTGCCAGCAGCAGTCCTCTCGGCTGGTTTGGTGACAAATGCATCCTTGCCCAGATGTGGTGCTGGAAATTTTGTGTTTCTCCATCTAGTGCAGGGCATGAAAAAGAAAAAGAAGAAGAAAATCAAGAATAAAATCAAGTCGCAGGAACCTGACGTGGAGCAGCAGTGTGAGGAGGTTTCAAGCACTTTTGGTTGGTATTTCCCAGGACAATTTTGCTGAAAAGCACTGGGGAGCCTGGCCTGCTGGCAGCGGGGCCTGAGCTGCGCAGGAGCCCTTGCCCAGGTGGTGCTTGGCGCGGGGGCACAGCACGGGTGTAAGCAAGTGCTGCTGCCGGGCAAGGTGGGGGCTGCTGGGGAGGCAGGCGCTGCTGCCTCTGCCTTCGGGTGGGATGCGGGGGGGGCCACGTGAGCGCACTGTGCTGGAGCCTCGGGGTCCTTGCAGCCCTCACTCAGCGCAGGCTGCCAGCTTGGACCTCAGCGCTGAGCCCCTGTGGTCCAGCCTGACTGCTTCCCTTCCTCCCCAGACTTGTACCGCCGGGTGATGCTGGCTCTGAAGATGAGGCAGGAGCAGAGGAAGCAGCAATCCGCCATTGTCCCCTGAGCAGGAAGGCACATCCCAGGGGATGTGTGGTCCCGGAGGACCCCACACACGTGCAGGGCTTCCTGAGGTGCTTGGCCAGGGCTGGTGGTCCTGGGCAACGGGTCCTGGGGCATGAACAGCATCGTTGTCCTCTGCATGGCTTGAAAACCAAGGATCCACAGGAGCGAGCCAAAAGTCCCTTTGTAAGATGCCTTTCTGGCAGCCGGGCTGCAAACCCGTCTGAAAAGGGAACAGCAGGCCACTTGCCGACCCCGTGTTAGTATTCTGTGGAAGGCTTGGTCTGAACCCGACCGAGTCTGTGGAAGAGAAGATCGGAGCAAATATCCCAGGGGAAAATCCTGTCTCTTGAATTGACCTCTGCCCAGGCAGAGCTGTCTCCACAGGCCAGGGGCTGCCCCTCGTGCAGTCCCTGGCCGCTGCCTGGACAAGTCTGATTTCCTGCTGGTGAAGGTGGGAGGGCAGTCACGGGTGGTCTGTGGAGGAGCTTCACCCGGCCCCCAGCCACGTCTGGCAGGGCTGCCAGGAGCCCCCTCGCACGGTGGGGACGGGTGATGCCCGTGTGGTCTGTGCATCCTTGCAGCCTGTCAGCGAAGGCTTCTCTCAACAGCAGCTGGTGGTGGAGGCTGCTGGAGGCTCCTTCCCCAGCACCGTTCCTCCTGATCCTGCTCTCCTCCCAGGAGGGACCACGGTGACCTGCAGGCGATGCAAAATCTTCCCGTGTCACCGACAGCGGGGCACCCTGCCGCCCCAGGTGGTCCCTGGTCTGTGCTCAGCTCAGCTCTGAGATGGGAGAATGAGCAGCATCCGCATCCGTGTCCAGCAGAGCCACGCTGGCCTGGGGACTGGGCCGTGCCGGAGGGCTCGTGCTGCCCGGCTCCGTCTGGGTGCACGTGCAGGGAAACCACCCGTCAGCCCTGGAAACACTTCTCATGAAGTCAGGAGTGCAGCAGTGTTCCCTTCACGGCTGCAACAGCGTTGGGACTTGAACTGCGCTCAGCAGCAGAGCGTGAGTCACCTCTGTTCCCGTGATTACTGATTAACAGGCAATGCCTTTGTGGTCCAGGGGAAGGAAAATCACTGAAGCCATTCCCTCAGCAGGGATGAAAAGGGAAAAGAAGAGAAACTGGCTGCTCTGCCTTGCCAGTCTGCTGTAATGTCCTGTCTGACTCTGCCAGATTCAGCTGTCAGTGACTGTAGGGATTAATGGTAAATAAATTGTAAATAACAAGAGCACAAATTAATACTGGACTGTACATACAGCACTTTTAGTAAAACCTTGCCTCTGTCTGGTGGAGACGCCCGTGGTGCTGGTGCTGTAGGCGATGTGGGAGGGCAAAGCAGGGACCGGTGCCCACGGTGGAGCCCCTTCTCCTGGGGTGGGTCAGGGCCGTCTGTGCCCCCACAGGGGCCGGTCCGAGCTGCCAGCCAAGCTCCTTCCACTGGGGTCATGGATGTCCATGGGGCCATGGGGAGAGAAACATTTAAAGTTTATCCCCTCTAACAGCCACTTCTCTCACACCCACCAGGTCTGGGAGGAGGCCAAGCCCTCCCCAACCAGCCCACGGCCATGCTGGGGCTGAGGTTCGCTTGTCGTGGCTCCAAAATTGTGTGGGGAGCGGGAGCTGAGGGGGCTTGGGGGCATCTGTCAGGGCCTGTTCCCTCGTGCTCCCTGCGGCTCCTTGGCACAGGCACCGGCAGCCGTGCGGGGACACAGCGTGCCCCGTGTGACACCCAAAGCTGGAGAAGACGGCCAGGGAGACGGGTCCAAAGGCAGAACTGGCCCGACTGGTGCTGCTGGGCAGCTGAATGAAACTTCCCCTGGGAGCCAGCTACAAGAAACCGGTTAGGTTGATCTAACGCACTTTCCCTAACATAATGATCGCAAGTGAGTGGTGCAGACAGGCAGTTCAAATATATGTCAAAATCACTTATCCTGGTGTCTCCGTGGCTGTAGAGCAGCTAATACCTACCACAACCAGGAGGCAATCCAGGTCTGCACCGACCAGCAACACGACTTTTACCTTCTAAAGAAGGTGAGCAGCAGCAACCCCGTGTTAAAAATGGCCTGCCTCAAAGCCAGAAACACCTCAGAAATGGGATCTTGAGATCTATGTGATCAAAGATAAACTGAAATATATTAATTAAGGGCTACTCCGTGCCACGGGGTAACAGGCTGGGCTGCTTCTACCGCATGTGAAAAGCAGTGGCTGTAGCAGGGGGTGCACCCTTGGGGCCAGCAGGGTGGACAGGGCTCCTTTTTCCGTCATGCTCCCCGTGCTATTCATCTTACAGCCCGATAGCTGAATAACCAGCAAGGGGAGGAGGTCTCCGGGAGGTACGATCCTCCGTGGCACTGCCTGCTGACAGCGGGGCGAGGTGCTGCGCTGCCCAGGCGGGTCCCAGCACGTCTGATCTGCTGGTGGGCATGACGAGGGCAGGCGTGGTGCCCAGCAATAGTGATTGCCTTGAGGAGACGTCCCCAAAAATGAGGTAGTGGTGACTGGCACCCTCCCACGAATCTTGGGTCCATTGGAAAGCGCTGGAGCTCCAAATGTACCGAGAAGCATGAAGCACCATGATAGCAACTGCCCCGGGGAGACCCATATCAGCAGGGAGGGCTGGAGCCAGCTGGGTGATACAACCGTGCTTTGCATCAAAGCATTTTTATGTTATCTAGCACATCCCTTTTTTCGAGTTCCCAGCGGAGCTGTCTCAGGAGGGTCGGGTTAGGCAAAACCTGGTTCCTGCTTCCACGAGCGTTTTTGTGGTGCCTCAGCCTGGGCTGCGGCTGGGTTTGTTGCAAACCGGTGACGCAGAAGCGTGTGTGAGTTTTGCGTGCCTGCAGCCCGCTTCCCCTCCATGGCACTCATTCGGGGAAGCCGGGGCTGCCGGCATGGCCAGCAGCAGCTCTCTCCATGGCACGTGGACTTCTAAGCCTGAAGGATGGAAGGAGGGAGGCTGCGCTTTTCTGAGCTTTGCAAAAGTTGGTGATGGTTTGTACGGTGCCAGGAGGAGATGAAGAGATGTTTCAGCGAGTGCCTGTGGGCACACACCTACACCAGGGCACGGCGGGTCCCATCTCCTCATACCGTCATTGCTTTGCGTAATCAGATTTTTTCCCGCTGCCTATTATTGCTACCAAAATCTAACCACGTGGGCTGAAATTTGGAGGGTAGGAGAAACACTACTGCTCTTTTGAGAGGAGGGGTGGGAAGAGCATTGCTTGGTCAGTGCTAACAGAGCTGCCGAGCCCTCCCGTGTACAGCACATCGCCAAGCTTTCCAGGGAGCGGGAAGACCTGGAGGAGAGCCTGGCAGACGGGACCGTGTGGCGAGGCTGCCGGCCCCTCCGGCTGCACCCACGGCCCTGCTGTGCTTTCTCCCACTCCTTTATGCTTTGCTTTCTGCCCGCTGGCTGGGCTTAGCCAGCAATTACACTTTATTTTTAACCCCTCCTTGCTCCTCTCTACCCCCAGGAGAGGATGGGGAAGGCGACATTGACTCTGAGAGCTCCTCTGAGAGCCCTTGATTTGCCCCACAAGTGTGGACAGGGCAGGAGGTCCCCCCCAACCAAGCTGGTGTTCAGATGCACAGGTTTCTCTCCTGCTGTACATCCACTGTTGTATTTTATCAATAAAAACTCAATGGCTTATTTTTTTTTCCCCTGTATGAACCTTTCCAGGGGAGTGTGAAGCATTGTGGATCTCACCATCATTTCCAGCTTTCAGAAGCAGAGATCCTTTGGGAGCCAGCCTTCCTCACGCCTGCAGCGAGGATGCCCCACACTCCCAGGGGCAGGATGGGGAAAGGCAAGCCTGGTCCTGGGGTGCTCCACATATCGGGGAGCCATGGGGTGGTAGGGCCCAGCAGCAGCCAGGCCTGAACAAGGGAAAAACAACTTAACGAAGAGACAGAGATTTGTGATTGTGTGAAAAGCACGACGGCTCTTTCTCCGCTCCTTCGCTAACCCCAAATTACAGAAGAAGGAGCCAGGAAGCAGTTTTTGAGAGACCATCCCAAATGCTGGAATTTGAACATTGATTTAGGGCTGTAAAGGCAATTAAGCGCAAGTGTGAGAGATCCTTGCTAACGGGTGTTTTGCAAGGCAAATGCAATGGGTCGCATCCTGCGGGGTGCCTGAAGATGCTCCTCATTGCCCCCCAGCCTCCCTGTAATTCCCATCACACGTTGTAGGGCATATATACAGGCAGGGCAAGCCCAGGGCTTTCCTGGGGATGGAGACTGGGGCTTGGCATGGTGAAGCTCTTTTGCATACAGCCCTCCCCTCTCTGTTCTGGATCAAAGGTAAAAAAATGAATCAAAATTTTCTTGCCCCCCAGCAGTGGTGGCTGGTGGGGAGGGGAGCAGTCTCTGCTCCCTGGCTTTGCCATCCCTTGGGGCAGGGCTGGAGGTACAGCAAATGTGCTAACCAGGCAGCACTGGGGTGTGGGGCTCTTTCTCAGGTTACACGGCTGCTGAAAGTATGTGTGTACTTAAATAAACATGTCTGAGCAAGGTGAGTGGATTTTAAACCTTGGAATGGGTATTTGGGTTGATAAAAGCCTGGAGTGGATGTTTATTTGAGCTTGAGAAGTTGGTTGCTGTGCATGCTTTCTCAGGCTCACAGCTCCTGCCCTCTGGCTCGGGTGAGCTGGGTGCCAGCATGCTCTTGTGGCAGTTTTCTAGCTCAGTTAGAAAAAGGAAGTGTTGGGAAATACTTTTTTTTTTTTTTCTGGGTAAGTGTGCTAGGGCACAGCTGACTTCCTTGAGATCATTCAAAATATTGAGCTGAAAAATGCTGGCATGTGGTATCGGGCAGCTTTCACCCTCCTCCAGCTCTCAGAGGCTGCGTATGCTGAATAATGAATAACCCTGCACAGGGATTCTTTCAGGTTTTTGTTGCAGATCCTCTGTTGTATTATATTAAAAATGAGAGCTGGAGTGTTTGCTGTCATGTATTCTGTAGAATTGTTAGAAAAAACAAGGCTTAATTAGGTGAGAGTAACTCCCCAAGCTTCTCTTGATTGTTATGAAAGAGGCTATTAAGACTTTGCAGGGAAAGAGATGATAACGAGGACTGGAAATTAAGAAAATATGAAAACTTTCCCTTTCTAGGTTAAATGAGCCTTGCTGGAGACATTATTGTTGGCAGGAGGAGGAAGGATATAATCAAATTTATTTAATGGATGTATTTGTCTCAGGGCACAAGGGAATGTGCTGGAATCTGATGTATATAGATTTGTCACATCGTGTACCAAATATACTTGCTTTTTTTTTTTCCCCTCTTATAAAAAGCTTGATTTTAAAAAGGGAAATTCTGTTAACTAAAATTGGTAGTCTTTCTCTTTCATAATTTATCACTCCATACGTCGCTGCATATTTGATTAGGTTATTTCAGATTGTAAGGGGAAAGTGCCTCTTGAGAAAGACTATCAGTGTATTAATTAGAAGAGCTTTTGCTACAGAGTATCACTGGATACGGGATCAAGAGCCAATTTATTAACCAAAAGTTTTCCTTTTAAATTCTTCTGCAGCAATCAGAGCTCAGGCCTTGTCTCTGAGAGAACTTTCACCTTATTAAATTGCTCTTATATTTCAGTGCAGCTGGGTTTAGCAAGACTCTAGCCCAAATCCCTGACCCGTGATGTAAATAATCTTCTTGCTATCCAAGCTGTGCTCTGCATTAGACTTTACAACCAACCTAGTGTGCATCGTGCAGCTGTAGGAGGAGGTTTTGGGGGTAATTTTGTAGGTCTTTTGCTCTTTTTTTTTTTTGATGGGCTTGTGTTCATAGATTGCAAGGTACAACTGCTGTGCAGGCAGCATCTGAACCCTGTGCCCTGCTCAAGCAAAGAAAGCTGCTGGTGGAGGGATAAATTGATTTAAAATGGACTTGGGGTGGAAAGCAGCATGTGCAAATCCCCTTGCTCAGTGGGCACTGTGGCGTGGATGCTTAGTGCAGGCTCTGAACTTGCCTCTTTCTTCCTTTTTCCAGGAAGCCTGGGGGGAAGCCCATCCTTGGGGGGTCCCTGACGCAGGCTATGACTTCCCAGAGGAAGCTGTAAGTCAGAAGGCAGATGGTTTTTTGTCACAGGCTGTGAGGCAGGACTTTGGAAACTGGCCCCGTGTGATGCTCTCCCCTGGTGCTTGTCGGGTGCTGCTGACCCGGGGGTGGGATGGGATGCGTGGGCTCCAGGGAAGTGCTGCGGCATGCCTCCGTGCAGACCCCACTGTAGGCAGGAGTTATTGGCTTCCTCCCCACGCGGGTGTTTTGCGAGCGTGATGCAACCCCTCCTTCTAACACCCTCGAAGGCACGCTGAGAGCTTGCTGGCCCATCCTGGCTGAGTCCTGCTTGTTTCCAGGCAGACGGGCACGAGGGGAGGATGAATACCCAGAGATGTTGGCAGCTGAAGGCTATACCTAGGACCCCAGCAGATACAGTGTTTGGGTGGCTTTGGCTGCTTTTGGAAAACAAGCTTCTGGTCCGTTGCCTGTTGGTCAGCCCTGTGCTGGCCAGGGTAAGCACAGATCAGTGCAGGGTGGGTTTGAAAATCTCAGGTGTGAACAGATAGGGATGCTGCCTTGGGATCTGCTGGCAAAAATGCTCTCATTTCTTATGAAACAATGTTTGTCACCAAATTGGTGAAGGATCTGCCCCATTCAGGAGAAGGGGAGGGGAAAAAATGGTGTTGTCAGCTCCTCCTTGGCATCCCCCCCCAAGGAAGGCGGGGAAGGGCTCCCGGCATGTATTGATGTACCCATGGGCAAGGATGGAGCCCTGCCAGCCTGTACAGAGCTCAGTGACTGCAGCAGCCCTGAGCATGAACTCTGGCTTTCCCAGATGGAGATGGCCCCGGGGTGGTTCTTGGGGGTGGGAAAGAATTGCTTTGAAAGCGGGTACCTGTGATGACGGTCAGGGGCGAGTGCCCTTTCCCCGATCCCCTGGCCCAGTGTGAGCAGGAGGTCCGCAAGCAGCAAGTCGATGGGGAGGTTGTGTCCTCAGCATAAACTGGTTGTCGATCTAAAGAGTTGGATTAACAAGATCTACTTCAAGCCATCACAACATTAAAGATAAACCCGTAGTACTCGTCAGGAGGTGGGGCGGACCTCGAAGAGAAGTAATAAATCTCCATGGACTTCATACTCTGCTGGCTGTTATAAAAATCCATAAAACAGTTTTAAGGCATGGCAACCTGGTTGCGTGTTCTACCAACGGCAGCTCTCATCCTCTAATCGGCCACACGATGGCAGAAGAAGCAAAGAACATTGAGAAAATAAGTGGTTTAAAAAAAAATAGGCAATGAGGGTTAGCATGTGTCCCAAGGTTGGTGGGGAGGTTGGCTCCCCTCCTGCTAAGCTACCTGCCAGGGACTGAGGTTTAAAAGCCTCCATCGCAGTGAACATTAAAAACAAAGGTTACAGGACGTGAAAACTATTTTATGAAAGGATTTAATGGACTCTCCCAAGTTGTGAGCAGTTCATGGTAATCCCTTGGGTCACTCTGTTCATGCCTGGGCTGGCAGTCTGCTGGGAGCTTGGCTGATGTGCTGGATAACTAGCTTTTGATGCTGGTTGAAGTGGTGAAGGGTCCCAGCTGAGCTGTATTGTGCAAAATTCTCCCTGGGACCTGCCCCTCATGGTCCCCTTGCTGTGGGGAGGGATGCAGGATGGAGTCCCTGCTGGAGGCTGCTTTGCTGCCCGCACTGTGCGCGTTATCCGCACAGGGACCAGGTGTTTGTGGCATTAAATGGGGGATTAAAGACAGATTTCCTAGTAAAAGATGTGAGCTGATAGAATTGCTACCAAATCAGCAGCTGCATTGTGCGGGCTGTTTCAGGGTGTGAAAGAGCCCGGTCAGGGTTGTTTTCCTTCCTCTCTGTGGGGATGGTTTCTGCTGAGATAGGGGTTTCGCTGCCCCGAGGTCCCTGTGTCAGCAGCAAAAGCGGGGCTGGCGGTTGCCTTGATTCCTCTAGTGAAATCATGCCTTTGGCTGTGGGGGGGAAGCAGGGAGGTCGATGGGTTTAAGCAGTCTGGTCCATGGCAGGAGACTACAACTCTGGCTGAGTACAGGAGGCCAAATGCTGCCTGTACCTGCTTCCCAGCTGCGCTGACTTGCTTGGACTTGCTTCACCTGGGAGCTCCTGGGAAGAGGGTCTCTCTGGCACCTTAGTCATAGCCACTCCTGGCAATACATTAAAGGTAATTGCCTATCTAAGGCTTAATTCCATATCAGGGTCTGAGTCTTGCATTTTGGTTCCAAATCCAGTGAACCTTTTTAAAAATAGAGAACAGCATTTCAAATTAATCTGGATAGGGAGCTGCAATTTGTACAGAATGGGAATCATAAAGCCAAGTGTAGCTAGAAGCATCCTCTCTTCTACTGGTGGGACCAACTTTCCATCTTACTGGTTAATGCAGGTGAAAGATGAGGAGTAACTGTACCTGTGGGAATATACTAAAGAGAAGAATATATCTGCTTTTTTTTTTTTTCCTATGGGCCAGGTAAGCCAGGCTGCCTTGGCCTTTAGGAACACGTAGGTGCCTGGGCCCAAAGGCTGGTGGTTCACTGGGCATCACTGGTCTGTTCAGCACCCACCACGGAGCCCTGCAAAGGGAAAAATGTCTGAGAACAACAACCCCCTCTTCTAGCCAACAGCAACCAGCTAGAACAACATCAGAAAAGTAGCAAAAAAAAATAATTGCAAAAGCTGTGGTATAGTGTTGATCTAAGTTTAGTTCTCTGCCGTTGTTTTGTGGGGGAGGGAAGCCTATAGCTGAACTGGTTAGGCATTATATGAAGGTGCTTAACAATTTCCATTCATTATTTTAAAATGTGTTTTAAAACTGCCTGGCATTGTTTTCTGGCTTCCTCTGTTGTGGTTAGGCTTTTGCGTGGGAAGGTAACGGCACAGCTGCACAGAGAATAGTGGAAAGGCTGCACTTGGGGTTCAGGTGATGCTGGTTGTCCCCTTGGGAACGCCGCCTTGCTCAGTGGGGATGTGGGAGCCTTTGCTGACTCACCCACTGCTGCTCTGGGGGAACTGGGGTTAAAAAAAAAAACAAACCCAAACCAGTAGGCTCCTGCCTGTCCAACACCTGACTGCTATTTCGGTGCTGCCCAGGGCAGGCTTTCTGTGTGAGTGTAGAGGTATCATACTGTGTAAAACTGCCAGGAGGTGCTGAAGTAGAGCAAATGTGACTGGTTTTAGCCTTAGTAAAATCAATATGATACTATTCTGGCTTTAAAAATGCCAAGTGAAAAAAAAAAAATCTGTTTTCCAGGTCTCTGGAAGCCCACAGCTGCTTTCTGGGCCCTGTTGTGGTGTGACAAGGTGAGTTTTGCTTGGTTTCCAGGGAGAATTCTGCTTTAAAATAGGAGCAGCTCAGGCTGCTGAAGTGATAGTGGCTCATGGCTGGTGGGGTTGAGCAGCCCGTCTGCTCCTGGGGGGCTTGGGGCTGTCGGCAAGGGATGGGACCAGGAAAACTCCTTGCCCTGTACCAGCACAGGGGATATTGCTCCAGAAAAAGGCTGGGTTATTGCCAGGCAATAACCATGTCAACAACGTAGTAGAAAATGCAGATTTCCTTAGGTTACATCTCCTCTCTCCCAATTCTGGTGATTTATGTGGGAACAAATATTGCCATGCTCTGTGGCCTCTGGGCCAGGGAGATGCGCCCTTGAGGGACCTATTTCGGATGAGGGCTGTTTCCACTTGTGTGTTACCCCAGCCTGGGAGGGAGAGGGTAGAGGTTGGCCTGGGTGCTGCCAAAAGGCTGGAGGCACCAGGGAAAGCTGGACTGTTGTGGGCTCGGGGGCTGCAAAGCTGCTCCAGGGTTTAGGCTGGGCTTGCTGGCTGGCTTAGCCCCCCAGGGCAGTGCCTAAGGGGTGCGTGCCTCCCTGGGGGTGCGCCCGGAGCCTCCTGGGAGGGGTTTGCAGCAGGGGCAAGAAACACCAAGGGACCCAAAACACCTCCTGTGGGCAGCCGCGGCTTGGGGAAAGTGCTCCAAGGTGGGTTTATGGTATTTGCTTGAGCACCAATTGGGCTTTTGTACCGGAGGATTGAGGAGAGCTGTGAGGTGGGGAGGGGGGTTTCTGCATTAAATGGGAAACTGTGTCCAGTGCTGGGCCAGGGCTCTGGGGAGGGCGCCAGGAGGAATCATAGAATCATGTTTTGGGTTGGAAGGGACCCCTAGAGGTCACCCAGCCCAACCCCCCTGCAGGAGCAGGGACACCTTTAACCAGATCAGGTTGCTCAGAGCCCCATCCAACCTGGCCTTGAATGTTCCCAGGGATGGGGCCCCCACCACCTCTCTGGGCAACCTGTTCCAGTGTTTTACCACCCTCATTGTAAAGAATTTCTTCTTTATATCCAGCCTAAACCTACCCTGGTTTAATTTAAAGCCATCACCCCATATCCTGTCACAGCTGGCCCTACTAAAAAGATTTTCCCCATCTTTCCTATAGGCCCCCTTTAGGTACTGAAAGGCCGCACTCAGCTCTGCCCGCAGCCTCCTCTTCTCCAGGCTGAACACCCCCAACTCTCCCAGCCTGGCCTCACAGCAGAGGGGCTCCAGCCCTCGGATCATTTTAGTAGCCCCTCGGATCATTTTAGTAGCCCTCCTCTGGCCCCGCTCCAACAGGTCCATGTCCTCCTTGTGCCGAGGGCTCCCGAGCTGGACGCAGGGCTGCAGGGGAGGGCTCCCCAGAGCAGAGGGGCACAATTCCCCCCCCCCCCTCGCCGCTGGCCACGCTTCTCCTGACGCAGCCCGGGCACGGTTGGCTTTGGGTCGAGCCGGGAGGCTCCGGGTGCCGCTTCCCCCAAGCCCCCGCCGGTCCCCTCCGCCCCTCCCTCGGCTGCCGGGCCGCGCTCCGGGGCTGCTCCCCCCGCCGGCCGCCCCGGCACTACAGCTCCCAGGCTGCTCCGGGGCAGGCGGCGCCCGCCCCCCGGGCGGCGGCGGGACAAAAGCGGGGGCGCGGGGGGAAGCGCCGGCAGCCGAGCGCGGCCGGGCCGGGCCGAGCCCAGCCGAGCCGGGCCGGGCGGCGGGGCCCCGCGGCGGGCATGGGGCGCGGCCGGCGGGCGGCCTAGGAGCCCAGCCCAGCCGCGGCGGGCGATGCGGCGCTGAGGGCGGCGGGGCCGGGGCCGCCGCGATGCTCCGCCGCAGCCTGAGCCGCCTGGTGAGTGCAGGGGCGGGGGGGGGGGGGCGGGGAAAAGTTCATTTTTTTTCATATATATATTTTTTTTTTTACCCTCCCTTTTATTGGGTTTGCGGTTCCGGGGCGGGGGTCGCGGGCGGGGGGACACACACACACACCCGGACGGACGGTGCGCATCCCCGCGGTGGGGGTCGCGGCCGCAGCGCTCCCGCCCGCCGCGGGTCCCTCCCTTGCGAAACCCCGCGGGCTGGGCCCTGCCGCGCTGCGGCTCCTCGCTGGAAGTTGCCGTTGCTGCGAGAGCCCAAACCTCCTCTTTTTTTCCT
>JADKXX010005221.1:0-59858 GCA_017310255.1 Butorides virescens
TAATTTTCCTGTCTGTGTGTTTGTAGGTTGGATTGCTGTTGAGGACGTTGGGTTAGCCTTGCGGAGAACACACCTACTGCAACTATTGTTTTGCAGCCCCAGGGACAAACGTATCGGATCTAATCTCAATGCCCCTTGTTTCTGAGGTTGATTTTAGCTCTGCCTGGTGCTACCTGCTTCCTACCCCTCCCTTGCAGGAGGCTTTTTCTAAGGCGTATCGGGAGGCTCTTGGGGTATGAAGCGCCTCTTCTGGAGCCACCGAGTTTGGCTGAGAGCATTTTTAGGTGGCTGCCTCCCATGAGCAGGTCTTGGTGGCTGTGGGATCCCACGGGGGTGCCTGGCTGGGCTCCAGCTCTGGCGTCCTCCCCGTGCACGAAGCACAACCCCCACGCTGCCCGGTGATCCCACACCGGCTCTGTGCCACCTCTCGCAGTCGCTCGCCATGGGCAGGGGACGTGCACCGCTGCTGGGGTGTGATGTCCCCCAGAGTGGAGAAGAAACTGCCCTGAACTCTGAGCCTGGGTGTTTCTAACCGCTTTGTTCAGGGCTGAACTGTTGCAGCACGTGTTTGGAGGGTCAGAGGTAGCTTTCTGGTTAGAGGGACAGCTCTGCTTGGGGTCTCTGGAGCGTGCCAGGGTGACTGTGGTGTTGCTGAGGGTTGTTGGACGCTTTTTGCATCTACTGGCTTTGCAAGCGGCATTTGGGCAGCAAATTTGTTATCGGGCCGGTGCAGGTCCTGGTGCAGGCATGGGTCCCCCCAGCCCTGGCAGATAACAGCTCCTGCTGCTCGCTGTGCTGCTGTGGCTCTGCCCTGTCCCCAGCCCTGCAGGTCTCCCAGGAGGTGGCTGGGTTTGGGCTGGTCCCCCCCTCCTGCTCCATGGGAGGAGAGGACAGCCCACGGCGACCTCCACAGACGTGTCCCCAAGGTGCCGTCTTGCCCTCGGGTGGCATGGGGCTTCAGGCGATGCTTGTCTTGTGGCAGTGGCATTGCAGAAAATTCACTGCGGTTGAAGCTGCAGATTATCTGACACGTAAGATCCCATAGGGCTACTCGGGCAAATGTTGTCACCTCTCCGCTGCGCGGTCTCTGCCAGAAGCTCGTAAATACCAATGGATATTAAAAATCCTGTGTTCAGATGTATTTCACTGCTTAGGCGCGATGAATGTGCCTTGCCACATCAACACGACTGTTAAGTCGCTCCGTTTCTCCCTCCCATAAACTTTTTTTATCCTGGATGGGGTATGAAACGGGATGGTAAAAAGAGCAAGAGGGGCAGAGTGGTGTATGTGGGTCTGCTTTGCTACCCCAGGGTACAGACTGATGCTCTCTGCAGAAGCAAATTGGGCAGAAACAAATTGCATTCTGAACTTCAATTTACACCGCTGAAATCATCCCTGCCGAAAGGGGAGTCGGGCCGGGATCGCTGCGGGGAGGCAGGATTGAATTGCCACGGTTAATCCACTTTCAGGAGATGCTGTCAACTTGAAATATAACTTTAATTCTCTTTTGGAGATGGATTCTGGCATTGGAGTCTTATTTCGAGTCTCATGCTGCTTGTACGGCTGTCGTGGGGAGGGTGTGGGAGTGGAGGGGGGCTGGTGACCAGGGGAGGGTTTGGGTCCATCTCCTCGCCCTGGGCTCCTTGCAGGAGCGGAGTGAGCGTTGCCCGCTTCCAAACTCGCTTGGCAGATGCCTGGGAGTTGGAATTGCTGGTCCCTGTGTCGTGCATCAAAGACAACGTGCTTTTTTTCCTTAATTACTTTTCCTGGATTCTTCTGCAGCGCGCAGACAGCCGTACCTCCGGGCCACAGCTCCGCGCCACAGCTCTGCCGGTGCCGCGGGGCCGCTGCCAGTTCCGCCTGTCGTAAGAACTCGGTACGAAATCCAGAAAGAAAAGCTACTAATGCCACCATCGCTTTTGGCTCATTTTCCCCCCCACATTTGCTTTTATTTAAGGCCAGTCTGGAAGCGAGCCCCTGGAGCCGTCACCCTGCTCGCAGCACCCCGGGGTGCTCGCCCTCCGGTGCTGGCTGAGCCCACGGGCCAGTGCTTGCCCATCGCAGCGTTGTCGCCTGGGTCTCCTCCCTCTGTGGTTAGTGCAGGTCCTCGCCCTGATATTTTCCTATTCTTGTGTGAAATCCAGGGTAAGAACAAACAGTCCCTAATCGGGAGTAGAGTTCTTTGCTTCACGTGTTTGCGCGGTGTCTAACAACAGGACCTTACTTGTGTTATTCCCTTTTAATTAAATACCTTGGGGCCTGATCCTCTTTGCGGCCCGTGCCCTGGTAAATCCCTGCTGTTGAGCAAGTGCTGGGCTGGTCCTGAGCTGCTGGCTCTTGAGAACATTTGCTTGACGCTGGGGGAAAGAAGATGCCTCTTGGGCACGGGTGCAGGGCTTCTCCCTGGGTCCTGACTCGGTGCCTTTGCCTTGCTCTAGGCTGGTAAGGGTGGTCCCTTACTGGTCTTCTCCTGGGGTCTCTGCTGTGTGGCTGCCAGCACTGGGGGAACCCCCAGGTTGGTTGTGGGGCTGCGTGGGGTCCCGCGCTGTCTGTCACCCTTTTATCCCCAGGACTTGTCAGCTCCCCCAGGTCAGGATCTGTCCCTTGGTGTCCCTGCTGGCACGCCTGGGGCTTGCCCGCTTCACAGTGGAGGGGCGGTGAGGAAAGCGAAGGGGTTTGCTTTGCGCTGCCTGTGTGACCGACCGTTGCTCTTCGTTTGCATGCTTGGTGCTGCTCTCGTGTGGAGCTTTTCCATCTGGGGCTCATTTTATCGAATTAAAAGAAAAAAAATGGCTTGCAAACCACCACAAGTCAGGGTTGCAGGGGATGGGCTTTCAGGATGAGCTTTAGTGTCACCGGTGGCTTGTCACCCCCACGGGGGCTGCCCTGGCCAGGCACCCTGGGCACTGCTGCGCCTCTTGCTTTGCATCCCCCGGCTGCACCCACGGGGCCACTGGTGTTCTGCAGGCAGCAGGGAGGGGGTTCCCCCACGAAAATGCTTGCGAGCGTCAAACCTCCTTTCCAAATCCTTACCCTTCCTGAAGCGGTGGGGGCATGGATCCTGTCCCTGCAGGTGGGGGCTGATATGTGCATGAGCGGTGCCTGGTGTGAGGTTTCAGGGCTCTGTTTGGACTCTGCTGTAGCTTTGCAAAGCCCCTTTGGATTTTTTTGAAGGTCTTTTTACCTTGAGTGCCCCCCATCCCACATACCTCAGGGGGCACGGCTGGTGCTGCTGAGGAGAAGGGTCTGGGTTGGGATGCTCAGAGCCATCAGCGGGGCCAGAGCGTGTCAGTTTGTCCCCTCGTGTCCCCAGAGCCCTGCCTCCTCCCTTTGGGAAGGACCAGAGGTGGGAGGAAGGCCTTGGAGAACACATGTGTTGACTTGAGGCATGTGCTGGAGGTTGGGGAGATGATTTGAGTTTGGGGGGGGTGATTTGAGCCTGGGAGGGAGCTGGGTAGGCGGTGATGCTGAGCCCTGTGGGGCAGGTCCTACCTGCAGGAAAACATCCCCGTTGAGACAGATTCAAATGGCAGAAAATGGGAAATGGCCTAAAGTTGCTTTTTTAGAAGGGAAATAAATTCCCCGTGCCTACGGTTGGCAATGAGGGTCGGTGGGGAGAACCCCTGGGCTGCACAGGGACTGACCACTACTGGCTGCTGCCTGGCTCGGGGGGGTGCTGGGGTACCCACAGTGGGAGATGTCTGAGTCCAGGGTGGAGGATGCTGATTTACACTCGCATCTTTAGTTTTTGCAGCAAATGTGTAATAAAGTCTATTTTGAGACACAGAGCACATCTGCGACTCTTTCACACTTGCTTTTTCTTTTTTTTTTAGAGAGTGTGAACCAAACATTACAGGGGGAGATTGCAGTTCCTATTCTAATAGGAAAGAAGAGCATAGGTAGGAGGAGGAAGCCTTGAATTGCTTTTTTTTTTTTTTTTTCCCCCCCCAAATCCAGCCATGCTCACACCTTGAGAGTGCAATTACATGTTGAATACGTTGGGACCCAACTGCCAACTTCCACAAGAAGCATTTTGCTTTCATTAATACGACAAAAACCCCCAAGGAGCAAAGGTTGGGGCTGGGGGTGTCTCCGTGGCACTGGGTGGGCAATTCTGCTTGGAGGAATGACGCGCTTCAAAAGAGCGTGGATTTTAATGAGGCAACTTTGATTTTTTTTTTCATGAAAGCTGCTGGGATTTATTTTGTAGCATGTATTTAACGTGAGAGGGCATCTCATGTGCTGAGGGCCGGTTCCCCTCCAACAGATGCAGGGCAGCTTGGGCTTGACCACAGAGAAGACAGTGGAGGCTCAAATTGGGAACCTGGAGCAGCAAAAGGCTCTTCCCTGGGGGCTGAAATCCCTTTTCGATGCCCCTACCCTGGAAAACAGGGACACATGAGTCTCTCAAATGCCCTGGAAAATGGGGACGCGGGAGTTTCTCAAATTCCTGTAACCCTTCTCTTTAACATTGCAAAGCAGTCTCTGAACTGTAGCCTTATTCCCAGAAATAGCTCAACCGTTTGGCTAAAACTAAATAAAAATTAAACAAAAAAAAAAAGCCAGCCTCGGACAAGCAGCTGCATGGACATGTTCATGGGTGCTGTTAAAGTTTTGTAGGGGGTAGAAATGGCTGTGAAGAGGGGCTGGGAAGCACCAGTCAGATGTTAATGATAAATGGTGCTGCCAGTTAAACCCATGGTGTGCAGAAACTTCTCTGTGGAGGACACGTGTCTCGAGGCTGTATTTTATTCCTCACTTGAAACCGTTTTTTTTGTCTCCAGTTGGTATTTTGCTAAGAATAATAATGATTGTCTGGGCTGTGCGGGGAAGGTTCAGAGCTGAACTGACGGAGTTGCAGCTGAAGGCATGGCAATTTGCTTTTAACAATAAAAATTGTAAAAGCAAACAGGCCATCTATTAATAGCAGGCTTTTCAGCCTTGCCTTTTAATTTCATCCTGTTGCCTTTGGTTTATGCACTTCCTCTCCGACTAAAACTGTTTTCTGGCTGTAACCATTGACGTCCTCTCTAGTGGAGGGATTATTTTTTTTTTTTTTTTTGAAATGGTCGTTGAAAGCAAAGCTGGTGGAGAGCATTACCGGAGTCTCTCAGCCAGAAGAAACCTTCACACCAACCGGAGCTGTTCTGCCAGTGACTGGGTTTTTGGCAGTGCAGGTTGGGTCCCTGTGAGCATCCTCCTCCCACCGTACCCGCGCTTGAATCTCTTAACCTGCAGTGGTGTGCAACAGAAAAAACAGCCTTTGGCTGCTAATTCCTCAGGGCATGGGGCTCTGAGTCCCCTGGGGGGACTTTAACCCGCTGTCTTTGCTGCAAAAACGCTGGGGTGGCCAAGCGGGGGGGACATCCCTTGGGATACCCCCGGCCGAGGGCTGCCCGCCGGAGGAGCTGGCGTCGCAGCAGCCGGCGTAAGGGAGTCACCGAGCTGTTCACCCCGGCTGGGGCGTCTGGGAAATGTGAATTTTCCAAGAAACTTGGGCATGGGTGACCACGTGCACTATTAACCCGTTTGCCTTTTCCTGAAAATGTTTGCTCGGGGGATTTTTCAAGGGGGTTTCCTGTATTTAGTTGTGTGTAGGAAGCGGGTGCTGAGGCCGGAGGGCAGCGCGGAGATTTTCCTGCGTGGCTTGGCCTGTCACTTTGGTGGCCTTCTGCCCAAAAGCGTCCCCCGGGTTCCCTGCCAGGGGGAGCGGGCTGCAGCTCTTGCCCTGTGCTGGGACAGGCTGTCCTGGTGTGATCTTTAAAAAACAACAACAACAACAAAAAAACCCCAACACCTTACCTGCAGGTTTAGACTGACATCTGCTTCTTGTTGGTCATCTCAGAAGTATTTATGTGCTTGCTGAGATCTGCTCTTGGGAAGGATGGGCTGGGCTTTGCTGAGCAGGTTCTGCCAGTGCTGTGCACAGGGTGGTGTGGACTTTACCTGCCCGTGCTCTCCCCAGCCGGCAGATCCGTGCCCAGACCCCGGGTCTGGGCTCTGGGGGCGATGGACACGGATGCACAGGGGCCAGGAGAACCCCGCCGCTCATCTGCAGCCTCTGCCCCCGGCTCCCTCATCTCTTGCGAGCAGACGGGATCTTTATTTTTTTTCCCTAATTGCCGAGCGATATAGAGGTTCTGTGTGTTTTCCAGTATTTTTCCCTTCTTCGCCTGGAGATTTGCAGCTTTCTCTAACTTGTGGGGACCGTGCAGGGGCAGGGCTGATCCCCGGCAGCTCGGGGTGCCGGGCTGTGGCTGTTTGCTGCCTGCTGGTGACAATTAACCGCCGGTGATTAACGGCTGGCTCCGGAGCCTCGCGCCACTGGGTGGCTGTGAGCGGGGGGCGCAGTGTGAGGGACGCGTCGTGTGCCGCCCTCGGACCACGTCTTGCCCTTAGGGACGCCGTGCCAGTTGGAAAGCGTCCCCCACTCGTTGGGAAGGGGTGAGAAGGGCGCTGTTGCTCGTGTTGGTGATGGTTGTAGGCCATTGCTATTTTTTTTTCATTATTATGTATTATATATATCTATTTAATTATATCTCTCTCTTGTAGTTTTGCTCTCCTGCGACTCCCTGCACCCTTTCGGCAGGCTGGCTCTGCCACCACAAGGCAGCCCCGGCTGCTTTTGGCGTAACCATCGCACCGCAGTTTGCCGAATTGCTTTGAATCAGCCAGCATCCGAGCAGCGAGTCGTTTGCTGGTGTTTGCCTGGATCGGTTAACGTTTGATTTGGGCGGTTGGTATTTTGCCTTTTCGTAATAAACTTGCCTCCCAGACTTGTGCGTGGAGCTGTTAGGTGGATTCCGTCGCCCTTTCGTGGTAGGAGAGCGGTGCTGGCGTTGCCTGTGCCACAGGGGGTGGGCAGTAAGTGACAGGCCGTTTTAAAGCTCAGTTTGCTAACTTGTAACCTGGGGAAATGGTGAAACTTGCCCATTTTAAAAGGTCTCCTCCGGCCCCAGCCCTCGCCCAGCTCCTGCTTGGCAGCAGCACGGCTGCTGGGTCAGGCAAAGCCTGTTCTGCCCAGAGGCTGCGGTGGCTTCAATATATATATATATGCATTAAATATACATGTATGCAGTATATACGCATTAAATATGCATATATGCAATATATATAGAGATGCATTAAATATATACACTTATTTTTGCTTATGGGCTCTTTCTCAGGCTTAGCCAAAATCCAGGGAGCCGCCAGCCGGTGGTTGGCACAAGGCGCCGCTTCAGTGGCTGTAAAGTGCATTTGGCTATCGAGCTGGGCGCCTGCAGGTTGGGGGGGGGGAGAGGAGCCACTGATGGGCTAGCAGGGGGCTCGCTGGTGGAAGGGAACAGGTCCTGGCTTGTGCTTTCCCTCCCCTCCATCATTTTTCATGTTCTCGTAGAGATGCTCGCTGCCACGGATGCTCCTCAGAACCAATACTCCATAAAAATCTTTTTTTAGTCCATCTCTCTCCTGGGCACCTGTTGCATCTTGCTGACTCCAGTCATTTTTTCCCAAAACTTCAGTCATTTTGTTTGAGGTGGAATTCCAGCCAAAGCCAATTTAGTCTAAAAGCATGTCCGCTCTTGACATCCAGCTGTAATTGATAGCGTCTGTAGTTCAGAGACATTTGTCCTGTTCTCCTTAATGAAAGCTTAATGCACTTATTTTTGATCCGGCTGTTTGTGACGGGCTTTGTTTTCCTCCTGCAGCAGAAAGGAGGGGCAAGCACCTGCGAGGCTGTCGTAGCCAGGTATTTTGGGGGCAAATCGGGCTCGTTGCTTTTGTTCACCACTCGACCAAGGTTCCTGTTAGCCTGTTCCGTGGCCGTGGGTGAGCAGTGCTTTGCTGCCCGCTTTTTGCTCTGTGATTTCAGCTGAACTTTGCAGGAGCTGGAGGTGAAAGCGCCCTTGGCCTGGCCTTCGCCTTGCTTTCGCCGGGTGCTATGCGGAGCCCTCGGTAGCTGCTAGCCATGTGTTTGCCAAGGGTCAGCAAGCAGTCTTTATGTCCAGCCTATCTTAAACTACGCTGTACATCTTCGTAAGATTTTGTAAGATTATTAAAGTGGAAAACAGAGGCAACTCTCACGTGGTAGATGGAATTTGTTTGCAATATTGTGGTGAATGCACCGATTTGCAAAACAGAAGGTTCCTATTTTTCTTGTACAGGATCTAGAAGAGCTGAGTAAGGTGTGCAACAGGCAGGACTTGACAATTTGAAGCATTTTTTTGGCATGGCAATCCAAGATCTTTTCAGCGCTAATAAAAATTAAGAACCACTAGGCTGCAGTGACGCTGTGCTCCATCGTCCGAGCCTCAATTGGCTTAAGTGGGGAAAAAAATAATAAATCTCACTGCTGGGAAATTAAATGGGGGGGGGAAATCCACTTTGTGAGCAGCCCTGCCATCTTTTATTATGATTTCTGTGTAATTCCTCCCCAGCGTTCGCACAAAGCCAAACATGCACTGCCTGCTAAGACCAGGGGTGATGTGAGGTCCTGAGCGCGGCTGGGGGGGCGCAGGCTGTGCTGGGGGCACCCGCTCAGCAGCAGCCCTGTTCTTACAGGGGCTGCAAAGCCAGGCTTAAAATGCAATACTGATTTTTATTTTTTTATTTTTTTGTCTCCCAGGGTTGTGTTTTGCGTGCTGGTTCTGTTCACTCTGAGTTGTGGAAGGTGGTTTTTTGGTTTGGTTTTTTGTTTGGTTGGGTGTTTTGTTTTTGTTTTTTTTTCTTTCTGTTTCCCTCCCCCGCCACTTCCTTCCAGCTCACCTTTTCTTACAAATGTTTGCTCAGGGAGGGAACGCAGTAAAAGTAGCTGTGATGCCCAGAGGGCTGTCATCTGTGTATTGGCCAGACCAGTATTGTGGAGTATATCGTTTCCGTGGGGCGGTTTCCTCCAGTGCAGTTGAATGGATGGAAGTGGGACTTTCCACTTGACAAGTACCCTTCTGGTAAGTGCAGGGTGGGGAGAGAGATGTGTGCAGGGAGAGAAAAAACCTTGGGCAAAGGCGCTTGTCTGGATAATTGTGAGAGCAGGAACGCCCTCATCCCAGTGCCCAGCCGGGGAAGGCGGTGGGATGGGACGGCCCTGAGTCATCTCCCGGGATGCTGCCCTGTTCTCCTGCGCAGGATGGGCTCGCATCCTGCTGGAATGGACCACACCAACACCCCTCGTGCACTGAGCCCGGCATCCCGGGACCACCTCAGACCTCATCTCCAGGTTCCTGTGGATAAATGGATTTCCCTCCCGCTGCAGGACTCGGCTGCTGTGCCTCTGGCTCTGCTCAGCCTGGGTGCTTGGTCAGCCCCGGGCAGTGCGTGCTCTGCGGCAGCGACTTTACCCAGCCTGGCGGGAACACGAGCCAAAAGGATTTCCTGAAGATAAACAATTCTAGGCCACATTTTAAGGGTTTCTCTCCTGACTGTGTGGATTGCGCTGATCCAGTATCCTAGTGTGACTGCCTGCAGCCCCGAGGATAAATCTGTTGGTCACTGTAGCATCCGGAGAAGAAATAATGGGGCATGGGGCACGTGGAGCTGATTTTGGCTGTGGCGCGAGGGGTGAAGTAGGTGATTTCTTCCTCTCTTCCGCCTTTTATCTCCTGCTACTTCTATGGAAACATTTCTCTGCAGTGCAGCAAGGGGAGGATTAGAAAACCACAGCTTTTACTGTTTTGGGGTGGAAAAACTTAATCTGAACCGACGTGAGCAAAGCAGCATGGTGGGGCTGGGACCTTGGACCCCAGGTACCCGTTACAGGGGCTGAGGGCACCCCGTGATGCCACCAGTGCGGGGCTGAGGGCACCCCGTGATGCCTGGACCTGCCCTCCTGGTGGGAAGTACGGCAGCCTCCTGGGGGAAGGCTTGAGCTTGGGGGGATGTGGGCTGGGCAGGCCTGGGTACCAGCCCTTGCTCCTGGGTCGCTGGTGATGTACAGCCTGGCAGGGGGGGGGTCTGTGGCCTCTGCCCCCGGCGGGTGGGCAGCGGGGCGGGCTCGCTTCCCGGGAGGAAACTGCTCTGGGAAATGGGCTCCTTGCCGGCAGCCTGGCTCTGAAATGCTGGGAAAACTTAGAAAGGGGTAAAATGTCTTTAGGTGGCAGAGGTCAGAGTAATGTCTGGCGGAGCTGGGATGCGGAACATGGTATTTAGGGGTATTTTTTGTTTCCGTAACTGAAGAGCTCAGGCTTTCTGAGGACCAGAAAGCAATGGGAAAGCCAACAAATTATAGCTCTGCTGGCTGACGCAAGCACTGACAATTGCAAACTTGGAGGTTTTTTTCCCAGTTTGCTGTTGCTTTAATTTTTGCCAGGGCAAATCACTGCTCTGAAGAGCTTGCTTGCTGCCCTGCTAAAATAGCTGCCGATGAGCAGACATATGTGCACAGCTTGAGCCGCGGGAAGGAGGGAGGAAGAGGTTTGAAGATGGGAAGACCTCGTTGTATTTGCTTTGTGACCTCTGCAAAACAGTTGGGCTCTTATTCAAAGCCCTTTTTCTGTTCTCAAGTCTGAAGTGTTCCTACGAGCCTGAATTTGATATGCTGGCAGCGTGCTGGTTGGACTTTTCTTTTGGACTGCCAAAAATAAAAATATGCTGCCTGCATTTCAAGATGAGCGATGGTTTCATAACCCCGGCTGCCAACAGGGCAGGGAAAAACAGTTGAGATCCGGAAAACTTCCAAAGGTCGCCGGTTGTGTTTGAACAGGAGCGACAGATTTTCTGCAAAACAGTGGTACTGAAGCAATGCTGTCCCGGTCGATACCTGCTGGCTTTGGTCTGGGTTTGGCTTTCTGCATCATGTGTGAACCTGACTTTCTGCAAAGCGCTGCTGAACTGAGGCTGCGGTGAGGGGCGATGTGGCGTATTTGCTGGGAAGATGCAGTGCTGCGTGATTTGGGGCTAGGCTGCCTTCAGATGGAAAAAGAAAAACACAACCACACAAACTGAACGAAACCCCACACCAAAAAAACCTCTTTTCAGCTGACACCCCTGTGTGTGGCATTCCCCAAGTCCAGGAGAGGGCTGGGCCCTCCTGTAAATTTATTATCTGGGGAAAACCCTTGTATTTCCTCTCTCCACCCTTCTTAAATCTTTCAAGTAGCCCTTTCCCCTGTTTTCCCCGCCCTGCCGTGTCTCTTTGCTTTTATCGGTGGCATTATTGGCTGAGTCAGCTTTTCCAGGAAACTCAGCCTGGTTGGGCTCTGCTGTTCTCCAGCCCATTGTCCTTGGTGAAGGTGACCTTTCTGCACCCACACGGTGAGGCAGCGTGTCCTTGGGACAAAAGGGACATGGGAACGGGCTCTGGTGGGGCCCCTGGTGTTGCTGGATGCATCTCGACTTGCATTAGGGATGGCACCATCTGGGCCGATGATGCTCTGCTAGAGCTTTGTCACCCACAGTGGGCACCAGGGATGAGGTCTGGGTGTTGAGCCCTGTTGTGCGTTGACCGTGGTTTGGAAAAAAAAAAGTATCGGTCCTCTTCTGGGTCCTCTTTTGCTGTTGCTTGTTGTTCTGCTCAATCTGGGGGCTTGCATGGTTGTCCCCTACTGCCCCCCTCACCTCGGCTGGAGCCAGCTTGCCGCCTCCCCGTCGGTCTCTCTTTGGTGATACTGTTCTCTTTCTGCTTGAAGTATCAGTAGGAGCTTCAGCCTCAACAGAGGAGAAATGATACTGGTTTAAATTTCAACCTTTTGTTTTCCCAAGCCTTCGCTCTTCCACTTAGGGATGAGCAACGCAAGTCCTCTTGGGTGGGAAATGAGCTCGGAGCTGCGCTCACCTTCAGCCCGTTCTCTTGGACCTATGGACTCTCAATATTTCAAATGCAATGTTGTTGTTTTTTCTCCCTGAGGACTGTGCATGTTATTGACCCTTTCCCGCAGGCGTAGGAGAGAGCAGTGGGGTTGATCCCGATCGATGGGGTTCTCTAAATCAGATCTGCCTAAAAATGTGGTCGGTGTGGGTAAGCATAGTCTGAGCTGCTAAATTATGAAGGGTTTTCTGAAAGCATCACTTGTGCTTGCATAGAAATGATTAAGGACGGAGAGTAATAGAAAAATTGGCAAGAAAAATTTCAATTAAAAATATATCGGTTGGGCAATGAGGTTGGTGTGCTGAGCGACTTTCCGCAGCTGCCGGGTGGTTTAGGGAGGCTATGGTAAATTTATGGAGGCTTTTTGAAATTGCGGATGTGTTTTTCTTGGTTCTTCTGGGGCTAAATGAAATGGGAGCTAGAACAGACTGTTTTGGGAGACGGTGTTATTTTTGCTGGCTTTTTTTGTAAATCAGGTCGTCGTCTCTACTACTTTTATGATAAATGGAACAATATGGGAGTGATTAGACTTTAAACTATTCATGAGATCTAAGCCAAATAATGTGATTTAATCTTTCTTCTGCATATATTTAATATAAGCTGTGATTTCACTCAAATGTTTGAGCTTTGTACTTGTACCATATAATTATCTCCGGTTTTAGCAGATGACTTTTTTTAAATGCTTGTGGTTTTTAGTAGAGCTTTTTTTCTATGAGTTATTTGTGTTTACGTTGTGGCTTGAAGATATCTTCAGCAAACATGAAAGGAGTTTCTTTTGGTTAGTTAGTTCTGGTTTAGGTGCTTTCTGAAACTACAGTAAATCAGATGGTGGGGTCTTTCTTTTTTTTCTGCCACTTTTTTTTCTGGAAACGGGGCCAGCAGGTAGCACAGACACTTGTTTTCCATATGGGGGATATAATTAAATGCTGTGTTTTGAAGTTGCCCTAGAAATAGCCCACTTAAAGTGGCTCCTTGTCAACAGCGGCTGCAGAGCGCAGGTTCACCTCTCCTCTTGAACTCAGTCTAACTCCATTAATTTTTATCCATGCTTGCTAATTTTTATCTAGGCTTGCTAATTTTTATCAAGTGCTGGCTGGGTCCTGTACATGTTGCTGTGGGATTCCCAGGAATTCGGGAGGGTGGGTGAAGAGGAGCCTCTCTGGGAGGCAGTTGGGGGCAGGACATCTTCGTGGGAGAAGGGCACGGATGGAGAGGGGAAGGGACACAAACGGAGGCTTGCCCCAAATCAGCTGAAGAATTTGGGGAGTGCTGTGGGCTGCAAATGTAATTCTGCGCTTTATACGTAGTGCTCCAACAGCTTCAAGTCATAAATGGTACTGGGTCATTAGTTGCATCCCTGGACTTTTTTAGCCCTGGTCTGATGCTTTCAAATAGTGCCTGTTCCTAACTCCTCAAAGACAGGTTTGTAGCAAAACGCCAAGCCCCAGCTGACCTTCTGAGGACACATTGGTGTATGTAGATGGGCTTTTTAAACTTGGGCAGTGTAAGAAAATAGCCATTACCCCAATGCCTTCTTTTCAGAACTTCTGCTTCTTGCAATAAGCGGGCTTTATACAAAGTTGAAAGTCCAGGAGGGTTGGGTTACATCAAAATATTGAACAGGAATACGTTCTGTGTCTGAATTTCTCCATGGCATGAGGAAGGCCGTACCGCAGCAGCAGTGCTTTGCCGTGCGTGCCCGCGTCGGTGGCGACGGCGTGGTTATTTATTGCTGCAGCCTGGGCGCCTGGTCCTGCCCGAGGTGGGAAATGAAGGCAGGCAGCAAGCTGCCAACTTGGAAAGATGTTGGCAGAAGAGCTTTGCTACCTTCATCTCTACCTCCTATGATTTGTGTTTGATTCTCTGGCTGTTGTCTTCCAGCTGACCTCCTCTAGGAGGAATCTGCTTTGGATGCCCTGCTGAGAGGTTGGCTCGTGGCTGGGCTTGGTTAGATGCTGGGGGAGAGGAGTGGGAGCCCTGACCCAACGCCTGAAACGTTGCAGGAGACCCACGTCTTTGGGGCTGGTCTTCAAATGATGCAAACAGGATAGTGGCTCTTCTCAAAAATACCTCCTTCTCCCCCTCCTCTCCATCCCCGGGGTGCGTGGTGTCCCCTGGGGTGCTGCTTCGTGTCTGCCAGCCGCTGGGAGCTCTACTGGGCTGCTGGGGCACGGTACGGCCGAGAGGGGACTGGGGTCACCTACCGCATCCCCAGGCCCTCGTGGCTTGGTGGGAGGATGCGACGTGGCTGCCCACCGCCTGGTCCCGAGGCCGTGGGTGGTCTGGCATGGCTGATCCTTGCGGATAGCTCTGGTTCTCCCAGCCTCCTGTGAGCACCATGCCTCGGGCAGAGGGAGGTGATAAAGAGCATATGGGGAGGGTGCAATTGTTTGTTTTCTTAAATAATCCTTTTGGAGTGCCCAGCTCTATAAACAGCAGAAATCCTGGCTTTTCCTTGTACCAGCTGGCTCCTGTGCCCTGGAGCGTGGGCTTTATAAAACCCCACCAGGCAGCTGTTTGAATTGTAGCCAAGTAATATTTTCCTTTTTTTTTATTTTTCCATCAGAATTAAATTTTTTGATGAAAAGCAGTCAGGAAAAGTCGTCTAAATCCTCTCCCTGCTAATCTGCATATCTTATAATTTCCCCAAAAGCCCGCCAGTTACTCCCTAAATCTCCTCTTAAGTCTCTGTTGAGAGCTGTTATTAAGATTTAGCAATCTATTAGCAACCCGGCAAGCCGTTTGAGGTGGGCTTGTCAAAATAAGAACTTTTAATTGCTGACCCGAGCCAGCACCACTCGCCGCGGGCATCGCCATGGTGTGTGCTCCCTTTTTGGGAGGTGGAAAAGGTGGGGGGAGATGTGGCACGAAGCCCCCCAGCTGCTAGTGTGGCTGCGTGACGGGCAGGGGAATGGGAAAAAACGCTGGGAGTGGTGGGAGTCTGGTCTGACGGGACGGCTCCCTTGTGCTGCCGCCCCAGAGGGCTCGGATGCATGGTGGAAGGGTTTGCCGTCATCTTTCTAGGAGATGCTTCAACTAAATCCCTGAAGGGGCGTTGCGGGGTGAAAGCCCACCCCGGGGTTGGTGGTGGTGACTTGGTGGGGCTGGGTCAGCCAACACGCCGCGCCTGGGACGTGGGGTCTCTTCTGCTCTGAGGCTTCGTGTGCTTCAGGTTTTCCGTGGCTACCTACGGGTACTCTGGCAGAGTAAATACCTGAGTGTATTTTTTCCAGGAGTGTTTTAACCAGAGCTTTGTTGCTTCCGTGCCAACGCGTGTGTTTGGCAAACCCTCACCTCCGTTCCTTCCCACCGCTCCGCCAGCGCCGCGGGCAGGGGAAGCTCTTGTTTCCTCTCCGTGCCGGAGGGATGCTCGCCAGGCACGCCCAGGGATGTGACAGGGACTTCAGCCTTGGGGACAAGTCTGCCTCTGCTTCCCAGCGCTGCCGTGGCATGGATGTATGGCTCTGCCTCCCGCTCCTGGAGCGCAGGCTGGGGAGACCTGCGGCTGCCACCTCCCTAATGCAGCAGGTAGATCAGGGAACCTTTTTTGGGTCTAGTTTCTCGTTCAGAAGATGTGCTGTTTGCCACTGCCGGCGGGGATGATGAGGCTGGGAGGGTGGTGGGCCCATGCCAGGGTGGTGGCATTCCCTAGCTGGGAGCGTGTGCCTGCCCGATCCGTCTTTGGGGAGCCGGCTGTGCCCGGTGGAGGTGGGAGCCGCCGCTGCTGGCTCCGCATCCGTGCGGTGCAGGGATGTGGTGCAGGGGTGCAAGAAGCTTTCTTCTGCTGCTGGAGGCTTGAGGACGGACGTAGTGAGAGCGGTCAGCACACGGAGCTGGGTTTAGGCATGGTGTAAAAACCACTTCTTTAATTAAAGATGCTGCAGACATGGGTGGGGAGCAGGAGGAAGGAAGAGCTGCTGCTTCCTCAGGGCAAACCCCGCTCCTGGTGCAGCAGGGTCCATTCAATTGCTGCTGCTCCAGGTGCATGAATGAGATTGGCTTAGATTTTTATTTTTTAATTTTTTTTTTACGCTTTCCCTAAGCAGCAGTTGCTCCTGGGCCTTGCTGTCTTAGCGTGGTTGGTACCAGAGCACCTTTTCTCTAGCTGGGTTTTGCTTGCAGCTTGACAACTGGGATGCTGAGCCGGACCCAGGGAATGCCAGGAGCATCCGCCCATGGCAGGCTGAGCCCATGCCGGACAGCTGACGTGGGATAGGGCTTTGGCATTTTTGGCACCTGCCCCGGTGGGGTTTCAAAGCAAACAAGCTCTAAGGTTGAGGATTAATAAGACTAAGGGGAGTATGAACAGTATCCGCTGGTGGTTTTGCAGCCCTGCTGCCTGTTAATGCCCTTGAACCATGAGTAGTGATAAATGTCTTCCCTGCTCAGGTTTTAAAATCCAAAACCTTAACTCGAAGGAAACCTTAGCCTGGCCTAAGACCACCCTTTCCCCTATCTCTTCTCAGGGGGCATTTTAAATTCACTTCCTAATTTTAAGTTCCACCTTGCAAAGTGCTTCCTGGTGCCAGCCAGGTCTCATCCTTTGGCTGCAAGCGTCTGTGGCAGGGATGCTTTGTTATATGCAAGGTAGAATTTAGAACAAAAAGCTGATTTTTTTTAAACTGTTGCACAGTTTTGTTTCTTTTGAAAATCGACTTTTCTGATCCATTGAGGACCTTGCATGTGCTGGGCAGCCTGGAGCTGGAAGCTGATGGAAATGGAGCCCGGGGTGGTGCTCTGTCGCCCTGGGAGCCTCCCCGAGGGCTGCGGGGACCTGTGTTGCCTCCGCCTGGTCACGAGTTTGCAAGTGCTTTTCATTGAAGTTACGAGAAGTTAGAAATTTGCTTAATTAGAAGAGCACTGGTACTTTCAGTATATTCAGATACCTTGTTTACTGTGCGGTATTTTAACACGCTCCGCATTGGATTGCGAGGATCTGTCTTTAATTTGCTGGGTGCTGTGACCTCCCCCGGGAAGCCTGCAAGGGCCACGGTGGTGGCTGGGTGTCTGCTAGAGCCCCGTGTTGCTGGTTGCAGGTATCTCTCGTGGCTTCGTGCAAGGGCTGTTCTCCTCCCGCAGAGCTGCTCTGCTTGAGTTTATTCTGCTGCGATTCCCCTCGCCCCCGTGACACCAGGTTATCGCTCACTTGTCACATCTCATTCTGCTTTAAAAGAAACCCCTGGCAAGACAAACTGGCATCCCCAGCAGCCTTGCACGTCTTTTTGAGGAGTTTGTGATGTGAAACTGTCTGCTTCGTTATTTCTGGGCTTATCTGAGATTTTTAAAATAGCAGAAGCACACCTTTTTTTTTTTTAAGCTAAATCCCAAGTCTGTGTGCACCAGTGTGGTGGTGAGATGTGTTGGGTGGGCTGGAGGGTTTGACAGGAGAGCAGGCGTAAAGGAGGGTGCAGTTTCCATCGCCCTCCGTGGGGTCCTGGGGTAAAGCCTGGAGCTGCTGTAGAAACCCAAGGCTGAAGGACTCTCCGGGTCAGGACTAGGAAGAGATGTGCAGAAGATAAATTATATTCCTAATGGCTTGAAGTGCTGATAAAGATATATCCTCCTTCAGGAAGGAAGAATTGCCTGGCAGATGGGCCCAGGCTGCAAGTGTGGGCGGCAGCAGCCACCCTGCGTAGGGCAGGAGCATGGTGGCCGTGAGCGGTGACCTGTCCCCGTGGGGCGTAGGACGGGCTGTGGTCCTGGGGGGACGGTGGCTGAGCAGCGGTGGGGACCCTGGGTTGCAGACTCGGTGTTGCCTTGGTTTTGCTAAATGACCTCACGTGCGCCTCTCCGTTCTTCGTGCTTTTGCTGGGGCAGAGAAGTGAATTTTTGAGGTTCCAGCTTCCTTATTTCCAACAAACAGTATGGTGTGTTCAGAAGCTGGAAGCTACTAATGCAAATATTCGACCTTTTTTTTTTTTGAGCTAAAAAATAATTTTTCCCTTTCCTGGTTGTCCCAACAGTGTGCTGGGGAAGAGAAGCGGGTCGGTACGCGCACCGTGGTGGTCGGGCACCGTCCGGTTTTGGAAACAGATGCGTACGTGGCACAGAAGTTCTGTGACAACAGGATCGTCTCCTCCAAGGTGAGCTCGCTCCGCTCCCGCGGGTGCATCGTGCGCACGTATTCCCTCCTTGTGTATTCACCCTGGTTTTATTTGACGGTTGTTTTTGAAATTGAGAAACTCCGAATTCCTGGAGGATGGAGGCAAAGGTCCCTTTGCAAGTAGAGCAGCCTGGTACACACCTTGCACTGCAGCTCCAGTCTCGCCATCAGTTTGGTTTTTTTTCTTCCTATCAATCCCAGTGGTAGTGCTATAAGTTCCTTTCTTCTAGGCTGGATGAGAGCAAAGCACACGGGCACCTTGGTTCTGTGGGTTTTTTAGGGTGAGGTGTGGGGTTTTTTTTTAATGTTTCCTGGCATTCCCCTCATGAAGAAAGGACAGGTGAAGTGTGATACAGCACAAATGACAACAACTCAGATTTGCAAAAGGGAGTGGGGATTATTTTATAATTGGACAGAAAAATACAATTCCTTTTTGTTTTTTTTGTTCCATGGGTTTTTCCTCTCTCGAGATAGGACGAAAATAACCATGCTCTGTTTATCCCCTTTGGATGAAAGGGGAAACATTCGTACGGTATTAATGCAGCTTTTGTTTATGTCAGAAAACTGTGATGACACCCGTCTGCCTTCTGCTTAGCTTTTTTCCATGACAGTCATGAAGCTATTTCAAACGATTTGAAGCCAATTTGAGTAAAATATCAAACAAGTGGCATCCCATATTGTCAACACAGCTGGATACGTATTACGTTGCTTAGGGTTCGTGATGCTCAGTGTACAGTTGGGCTTCAGTTTTACTGTACTTGAGCTGTAAGAGGGTTTTTTTTCCCCCCCTCTCCTTTCTTATATAGCTCTGATCTTATCTCGTTTTATGTTTCTGAGCTGTCTGAGTTTATATTGGGGAAAGTTTTAAGTTTAACCATGTTTAATTCATGCACTGAATGACATTTCCCTGGCATGCCTGAGGGTCCTTCGGAGAGGACACCTTCCTCTGTTCCCTCTCTGACAAAATGGCTTGGTTTAGCATGGATTTTAATTCCTCCCTGATTTATTTTTGAATGTTGTGTCCTTGCTCTTTTTTTTATTTATATTTGCTAGGAGTCTTCTTACCTGACCAGTCTCTCTTTCTAATTAAGTAGATGCTGGTCTTGAGACTTGGCTGCTTATTTTTCTTTATTTGAGGCAGACTGCAAGAGCAGATATTAGACCCGTTATTTTCCACGTTGTTCTTAAAGTCCACATGTTTTCCAAAGCAAATGATACGGCAGCTGCCTTAAAATGATAGTGAAGCACAACCTAGTAACAAATTTGTGTGGGCAGCATCGTTTTTTTTTTTTTAACAGAAGAGCAACTCTAGGATGGCTTTTAGAATTTGTTTAGAAAAAAAATTCTCCGCACCGTGCGTTACCTCTTCATGAAATCGTGTCTCTACAAATCTAGAAGTTGTTTGCTGAAACAGATCCTGTTGTTTTTATCTTCTTTTACCCTTCACCATCTCCAACCGCGTGGTTTGGGTTATTTTGACAAAAGAGAAATAGTTGCCTACTTTAAAGCAAACAAACAAAAAACCCCCGTGTAACAGAGATGCTTCCAGCTGTGTAATGAAGCCGCAGAGAGCGCCGGCGCTGGAAGCTGAAGCAGGAGCTCAGTGGCATCTCTGGATCCAGCTGGATCGTGCTCCTGGATTTAAAGCAGGGACCCAGCCCGTTGCCTGGAGCACACCAGGGTTGTTCGGGCACCTCAAAGCGGTGCCCCTCGCCGGGCTAAAGGGGGAAAACTGCTCCTTTCCTGTTTTGTGCGGGTATTTCCCACTTTGTAGCTCGAGTCGCCAGCCAGCCCCGAGCCTTGGTCTGTTTGTGAGCCCCCCTCTCTCCCCGCAGTACACTCTCTGGAACTTCCTCCCGAAGAACCTTTTTGAGCAGTTTAGAAGAATTGCCAACTTCTACTTCCTCATCATCTTCCTCGTGCAGGTAAGGGCTTTTTTGCCACGGGTGGGTTTTATTTACGTACTGATGGCAAGCACAGCTTGAACAAGAATTGAGGTTCAAAACTGACTTTGGTGCTTCTAAGTGGCTTTTTATTTTTAATTGGAAGCTGTGTTATAATTCTGGCACACCATCCAAGGCATAATAACAAAATATTTGGGTTTGTCTGAGATGATGTTTGAATGACAATTAAAAAAACATCCTAACTCTTCAACTGTTAAGATCAGTCAGCCGGTGAAAATACATTTGATGCTACAGAATTAAGATCTATTTTTTTGTCATCTTTATTACTTCTGCTGCATAACTTTGTATTTTCCCCAATTATGTTATATTTGTGTATCTTATTTATAGTGAGTTTCAAGGGAAGGAGGCGAGATAGGCTGTATTCAGTAAAATTCAGCAAATGCATAGCATGAGCTTTGGGAATGTGAAGCTTCAGGAAGCTGCCCTACACAGACAAAACAGAAAATTTTATACGTGGGCAAACTTTTATTGCTCTGCTTTGTGGTTTTGGTTAAGGAGTAAATCCTGAGCAAACCTGAATAGTCATTTGCTGTTCTGTCAGCCAAGAAGAAGAGAGGGCTGTCCCAATGCACTGGAGCGAAGGGACTTGGGGAGAATCACTGCACTTCATTTACTCGCCTTTTAAATCTTGTGCTTGGGTCTGGGGCTCAGCAGGCAGCCTGAAAGTAGGCATCAAAACCTCTACCCCAGCCCATTAAACGGCACCATGCAGCGACCGCAAACAGCCTGCTTCCAGATCACCTCGCTGGGGTTTTGGCGTTCAGGTCTGGGGCATCGCTCTCCTCTCGGCTGCGCGTTCGAAAGACGAGTGCCTGAAATGTTTTGTCCTTACAGTGAAGAGCTATGGCTTGGCGTCATTTTGGTGGCTGCTGCAGAAACGGGAGCTCCCAAGATAAGGGCTGAGGATGGCTCCTCCTGGCAGCGTTACTTTAAAAGGCCAATTTACCCCGACATCAGCTGGCTCTTCTCCACCACTTGATTTCACTGGCGTCGCTCCATTTTGTCAGAGTGAATTTGTAATCGGCCTTGAACTGAAGCGATGCCTCAGATTTGGGATGTCCTTCTTGTGTAGCTGGCTGTTCAGCAACACGGTGTTACGTTTTATCAGCTGGCCCTCTGGCCATGAAGAATATGGGATATTCTTGATTACACTTACCAAACGTGTTGCAGTTTTTAGCTGCTTAGCCATGTTGGGCACAGGGGTGTGCAGCTGAGAGAAAAGCCTTGCTATTCCTTCTTGGTTTTATTCTGTGATCTGTGATTGCCTCTAAAATAAAGAAGCAACCCTCATGCTCTAGTAGAGGAAAAAACAAACCCAACCGAACAAACCCCACCCTGACAGCACTAATACACTTACTGCCCTATAGAGTAACTGATGGCCCCAGGCACTCGTCGTTCTGGAGATGTCACTTGCCTTAAAAAAGCACTTGGAGCAATTCCATTCATTTAAAATATCCAGGGTTATACCTTGATAAATGGCAGCTATAGCTTAAACGTTGGTGCTTGTCTTTAAATTACTTTAAATTACTAGAATTGCCCTGTGTGCCGCATTAGGAGCGAAGTAGCACGGCGCTTGGGGAATTGCCTGGTGCGTCGGCTCTCCCTGGTTCTGAAACACTTTATCAAAATGCCTGTTACTCGGGGACTCCAAATTCAGCTCTTGTTTTAGAGAGAGTACATGCATTAAACATAAAACACCTATCAGTGCACTAACAGGGATACAAATAGCTGTTTCTTTGGTTCCTCTATTGCAACGCTCAGAGGAAACTGTGAGTAAACTCCTGGTGGAAGCGGCTGGCCTGGAGTAAGCGTAGTCCAAGTATGTTTGTACGACAGGCCAAGCTGATGGTGGTAAGCTAGCTTAGGAGGTGCCAGGAATGAAAAGTGTCCTTTTTGATTGATGGAGATGACTTCTGGACTGTGGTCTTCAGCTTCCTAAACAATCATAGAATCGTTTAGGTTGGAAAAGACCTTTAAGATCATCAAGTCCAACTGTTAACCTAACCCTGCCATCCCACCACTAAGCCATGTCCCTAAGCACCTCGTCTGCCTGGCTTTTAAATATCTCCAGGGATGGAGATTCCACCACTTCCCTAGGCAGCCCATTCCAATGCTTGACAACAATGAGTTAGGAAGAAACTATTAAGCAACAGGGGGATTTTGTCACTTTTAGGTGGATCCAAATTAAGCTATTGAAGTCCTAAACCAGCTCAAAAATAGCTTCAAAGGAGTCTGCCTTTGTGTTCTGGGACGTTGCTTGTGTGCCCCTTGGCTTTCCACCGGCTGCGAAGGGGAAGAGCAGTACCCAGCCACAGGATGCACAGGGAGCACGATCTCCAAATACACAAATGAGTTGTTTTGGGGACTTCATCTAATATGTACATTCATACATCTATAATACAGCATTTCTGTGGACAAAAATTGTATCATTTATTTAAACAAATACGACTGCATCTCGTCCAGTGCAGAGAACTCGCTCGCTGGGCAGCAGGAGGTCCTCTCCCTTGCCCTTCTCAGCTAAAACCCAAAGTCCCTGTTGTATTTCCAAGCTCTGTCCAATTTTTGCAAGACAACTTTTGGCTGACCAGCTTGAACTTCAGTGATGCCACTCCAGTGAGTGTCCCTCTCACATGCTGTGTCCATGTGATGCTTGGCACCGTCCTTGCTCAAGGTTCTTCCTCCAAAGTGGTTTCTACTGGACTTTCTGTTTGTAAATGTTTTACACCCATTTGAGTGAGCCAGGGCTTTGTGTTCCTGGAGATATTTGTTGTGTTTATCTTGGTTTACCCTCATGCTATGTAACTCATACACCACTTACCTGGCTACTTTTTGTGGTGTATCTCTCCCGCTTCAATATCGTCTGGCTCTTCTCTCTTTGGGTCCAACAGCACAGGGTTAAATTGCAGCATACGGCATTTCATAGAGTTAAAAATTTCCACGTAGCTTCCTCCCATCTGATAAGAGCAGTCCTGTCCTTAACACAGCATTTTATGGGCAGCCTAAAACAATAAATATACAGATGCTGCTGTTTGCGAGCGTGCCAGGGAAGCGCAAACAAGAGGAGGGAGACAAAGTGGCTTTGTGGGGACACAAAGCCTTTCTGCTGAGCTTCCCCATCCCTTTCATCACAGCCCTCGCCATCTGCCTCTCGTGCTCCCGTCCTCCCCGGGGACAGCAGGAAAAACGGCCAATTTTGTGTGCCCTGGTTTGGAAGGTGGGGCAAGGGCGCAGCTTTTCTCCCTCTTACGTTATTGCCTCCCGGTTATGAACCTGTTCTGCCGTTCTTACCCTTTGGGCCAAGTCATGATAACAGCCAGAAGAAGCAGCGGTTTCCCACAGCCCGAAGGTTTAATTAACGATGAAGGGGCTTGGTCTTTGCTGTGGCACTGGCTCGAGCGTTGCGCTGAGCTTGGGAAGAATCCAGCTATCCACCCCAAGGCCCTCGTGCGGTCTCTGTGCTCTTAACTCCAAATTTCAGAGCTTGTTTTACTTAAATATTCATGTTCCATTCTGCAATATATTTCCTAGCTAATTTGGGCTGATGTGTGTTATTTTTAATTTGAGTGTTGGTGGTTCGAGACGACTGGTACTGTCCTCCCTCTCATAATCAGCTGTGTTTCAGGGTTCAGATGTGCCTCATCTTCACTGCCAGAGAGGAGGAACTGTCCTCCTGTGGCTCAGTGAGAAATGAGGGTGTTTTTCACTTCATGCGTTGCTGCAGCCTTTGCCCCATCCTCCTTCCCTGCCTCGGTCCTCTCCAGCACATCCCGTGGTGGGAGCAGGCTTGTTGGCACCCACACTTTGAGCCGTTGTGTTTATGTAGCCCATCCTCGACAGCGCGTTCATCCATGCTTTTACTTCCCACTAGTGCAAGGTCAAAATTAGGTTTTAAGCTACTTCTGATAGGGTTTTTCCCACCTGAAGGATATCCGTCGGTCTTCAGGAGGAGGGATTGTTGTCTTCTTGAAGTGGAGGAGAGCACTCCTGGAGACCTCTGTGCCCGACCTTCTCGTGTGCCCCGTCCTTTCCTCCCTCCTCCGCTGGGCTCAGCCCTCAGTGGGCTGAGCACCCTTTTTCCCCCATTGCCAGAGGTTTTTGTTTCTTCTGCTGCTTGAAAACTGTTTGTCAGCAGTACATTCGTTTTTTTTTCTCTCTCCAGGTGATAGTGGACACCCCAACCAGCCCGGTGACCAGCGGCCTCCCACTCTTCTTTGTCATCACCGTCACAGCTATCAAACAGGTATGAGAGTCAGTGTGGGGAGAGGAGGATGCTCGTTGGGACATGTGGTAGAGAAAATGATGAGCGTGTGTTTGAACGTACTCAGAAGTCGCCAAAATGGGCCGGTAGGTTTGGTGAACCCTTCGGGAGATCAGACGCGTGCACTGCTGCTTTTCGCGAGAGGCTGCGTGTTGGGATGTGGTTATTGGTGTCTCTCTTGTTTTGGCAATGTAAAACATCTCCGTGTGTACTGCTGCAAGCAAGACGTCAGGGTCAGTAAAGGTTACCGCTGCAGTTCTGGCTTTACTTGAATTTTTCTTCTCTTTTTAGAAATGCTGTCCGAGTCTTTGCAGGGTGCAGAGATGTGCTCCAAATATAGCCAGCACTCTGCTCCCATGTTGGTAAATAGAAAGGACAGGGTCTGTTCAACCACTCAGCTAGTCCCGAAAATATGTAGTCCTCATCCTCTTGCGGTGTTAAAAGACCTTTTTCCTCCCATCGTATGCACACGTGCCGTTTAAAATTTCCTCTACAGAAGGATGGAATAATAAAAGAAGTTTCTTCTGCAGGGGCCAGAAAGGGAGAGCTAGAGTAAAATCCATCTGCTTCAGATCTGAAGGTTTTATTCTTTCAGCGAGGACTGAAGAGGAAGAGTCTTGTCCTGCGTTACCATAGGAAAGAGTCGCAGGGTGCTAAGTGTATTATATTATCAGCCTGTTCTTGCCAACGCTGAGAATAATAGAAACATTTTACAGTAATTTAGCCACTCGTTGCGTGCGTTGCATATAGATTATTTTTGTGTGTTATTTTAATCTGTTCTGAATCTGTCAAATATGCATATGAAGCTTTTAAAAGGAATCGATTCAGTCTGAGCTGCTGTGGTTGATGTTTTGTCAGGCATGAAGGAGGTCTGAGGACTGCTTAATTTATTCATTTTTTTAAAGATCTCTCCCTCTCTCTGTCCCCGCTCATCCTCTTTCGTTAGTTTACTTGCTTCATTACGAGTTTGCGTTGCCTGTATTTGTGTGCCTAGGGATACGAGGACTGGCTGAGGCACAGAGCTGACAACGAAGTGAACAAGAGCAATGTCTTCATTGTAGAAAACGCAAAGCAAGTGCAGAAAGAGAGTGAAAAAATCAAGGTAACTGTTAACAGAGAGCTCAGGTGTGGTTACGGGATGGGAACACGCGGGCGTGTGGCGGGGAGGGGGACGGACCGCGCGGCGTCCTGGCTTTCGGAAGAGATGCTTCGAGCCGTTCCCGGTTAAGGAGCAAAGCTGCCTTTGTTCGAATGCTTTTGAAAAGCTGCCTCGCAAGAGCTGTACCGGGGCTGACAAGTGACAGATCTGTCAGTGGTTTGCACTTCTCCGGGACAGGCAGTCCTCTTCTATTTCTAACTCTCCCAAGGACACCAGGAAAGTACACTCGCTTTGACGTTAATTTATCACACTGCGCTTCAGACGAGTACAGTCTTTGGCTCCATCAAGATTTAGCAGAGAAATAAATATTAACTCTGCCACACGGGTGCTTAGAGCTGGTGCTGGGCTGGATCAACCCCTCGGGCTGTGGAGCGATGCTCAGGGACCCATGCACCTCCTGAACCCCAATTTCCCTTTTAGCCAAGGTGATTTCTCTTAGGCTTTGGGAGAAGCTAAATCCGTAACCATCTAATAACAACCGAGAGGGCTTTTCAAGTAAATGTTTCTTTTCTTTGAGGTTGGAGACATCGTGGAAGTGAAAGCGGATGAGACCTTCCCCTGTGACTTGATATTTTTGGCCTCGAGCAGCATTGACGGGACCTGCTACGTCACTACAGCGAGTCTCGATGGCGAGTCCAATTTCAAGGTGACGGGGATGGATGGGGCGGCGGTGGGGAGCTGATGCTCGGGGGCACTGGGGTGCCTGGATCTGCCACTGAAGCTGGTGCTTGCGTGGGTTGGGAGGGTTGTGATTAACTGGAGGATGCTCCCACGGAGCCCATCCCCGTAGCCACGTGGCTGCATTTACAGCTCTTCCCTCTGTCTGCTCCCGGTGCGTCAGCACTGAAACCTCCTGGGGATTGTTTCTTCTCTGTTTTGTCTCCAGCAGCCATTTCTGCTGGCGCTGTCGTAACCCGTGTCGATATTTATTTATCGATGCAGCTTGGCTGCCGTGTTGCCCATCACGGGAAGCGTGTCCATGCTTCCCTGCTCCTCGTGAGGTCCGGTGCGTCGGTAAAGCGCTGCCTGCAGCCGCCTCGGCTCCTTCCCAGTACCTGCCAATGCGCCTGCTGCTTAACCCAGCTTCTCCAGGGGGGTTGGGGACTTTTTGAGGCAGTGTATCTGGATTCATTTGGGGAATTTTTCACCAGCGTGAGAAAAACATCACTTCAGCTTTTTTTTTTTTTTTTTTCCTCTCCCTTTCCCCGAATCAAGCAGTGAAATTTAATATTAGTCTTGCTCGGGATGAATCTGCAGTTTATTTCCTTTCATCTCCGCCAACAACAACAACAAACTTGGATACATCAGGAGACATGAAATTAGGTTGCGCTCGTGTTTGATAGGCATTTGTACAGATACCAGCAACTGCAGTAGTAAGACTGGAAGATGCTTTAAAATGTCATGATGCATTCCGGCATGCTCTGTGGGATACCACTGTCAATGTGATCTGTATTTCACGGGGTCTGTGGCTCCTCTCTTTTTGGGTGGCTGTCAATTGGTACGAAAAATCTCGTGTAGGAGTGCTGGTGCACATTGCTGGTTCCACTCGTGATAAGGACTGGAGCTTTGAAGTGGCTTGAGGCTAAGAGCAGATAACCATGTTAAATGGGCAATTGCTAATTTGTCAGGTGTGTTACGTGCATGGGTTTACGTAACTTTTGCAGTCTTGGCTGTTACTAACTTTTGAGTCTGCAAGTGCAATGCTGGATTTCTATATCAAGTGCTGTGGCGTTCAAGAAAGATGAGGAACTCCTAGAAAGAGTCCAGAGGAGAGCAACTAGGATGATAAAGGGACTGGAGCATCTCCCCTACAAGGAAAGGCTGAGGGAGCTGGGCTTGTTCAGCCTGAAGAAGAGAAGACTGAGAGGGGACCTCATCAACACATACAAATATCTTAAGGGTGGGAGTCATGAGGACAAAGCGAGTCTCTTTGCAGTGGTGTCCAACGCCAGGGCAAGGGGCAATGGGTACAAACTGAAACATAAGAGGTTTCAGTTGAATATGAGGAAAAACTTCTTTACTTTGAGGGTGACAGAGCCCTGGAACAGGCTGCCCAGGGGGGTTGTGGAGTCTCCTTCTCTGGAGATATTCAGAGCCCGCCTGGACGATATCCTGTGTAACATGCTCTAGGAGAGCCTGCTTTAGCAGGGGGGTTGGACTGGGTGATCTCCCGAGGTCCCTTCCAACCCCTGCCATTCTGCGATTCTGTGTTTGTTTTTTTTTTGCTGGTTTGTGGATTCCTGTAGGTGACTGGGAGCTGCCTCCTGTTTCGTAATGAGATGAAGCTGAGGTTGAAGGGGAAAGGGGGAAATAGAAAAGCAAGTGCTGTTTTGGGAAGTAGGTCTAACGTTAGGAACCAGGCTTTGCTGTGAAAGGAGGGTGAGGGAAGCACGCTCAGGGGCACACAAAACCGCGTCTGCACTGATATCTGCTGCCTACCTGGTGGGGATTTTTCTGGTATTTGGGGCACGTCAGGTCGAGGTATGGAAAAGATGCCTGGTCAAGTGAAACTGGAGCAGAACTATAAAAGGGATTTTGTCGTTGAAGCACAAATCTTTGGTCATATGTTAGCTAAAAGATGTGTTTTCTAAATACGTTAAGGGACCAAGGATATAAGATCGTGGAATTAGGAGGTGGCTTTGAAGTATTACTTGGTGATTGCAGGGTATCCGTGGTGACAGGAGCAGCGGATGAAGAACCCGCACGAGCGCTGGCTTTGGTACCGGCCACTGCAGGATGGGTTTTTGAGTTGTGTTTCACAGCGGCTGTGATTTGTGCCAGAGATGTATGCGTGTGTGTGTGTGTGTGTGTGCGTGTATCTGCTCTCAAGACAAAAAGCCAGGCAGGTTACCAAAACGGCCCCAAGGTGGGCATCTATCATGTCGTGACTACAGCGTGTGTAAGGAACGGCTCCTCCCAGGGCGCGCGAGGGTGGGGGAGGACGCGAACGTAAGGAGCGGAGGAAGCTTTTTAATGGATTTGTTTATGAGGATGGGTTAAGGCAGCCTGCCGTGACTTGAAGCTCCGAGTAGCTCCTATAAATAGAGCCTGGAAGGCAGCGAGCGCATCCGTCGTGGGCTTTCCAGTTAATTGTGAGAGATGAACCTTCGCAGCAGCAGCTGCTAAAAATAGCCTGGAGTCTGCCAGCGCTCTGCCTGATCCCTGGGACTGGAGCTGGTGTCTTAATTACCTTCAGGAGCGGGCGGGCGGGTGGTCCTGGGGAGCCCCTTCGCCCCAGGGGTACCTGCAGCCTCCCCCCCCCCCCCCCCCACCCCAGCCAGGGCAGCAGCAAGTCCCCAGGATAAAAACAAAGATGCTCTGCTTTTGGCGCACGCCTTACTGAACAGATACCCGGCAGCTCTTCCCTGCCACGGGTTCTCTTGAGCTTATTGCCTTCACTCTTCAGCTGAGAGATGCGACAACAGGACAAGGGGGAATGGTTTGAAGTTGTGCCAGGGCAGGTTTAGGCTAGACATTAGGAAAAACTTCTTCACCGAGAGGGTTGTCAGGCTGTGGAATGGGCTGCCCAGGGAGGTGGTTGAGTCCCCATCCCTGGAGGTATTTAAAAGAAGGATAGATGAGGTGCTTAGGGCCAGGGTTTAGTGGTGGGATGGCAGGGTTAGGTTAAAGGTTGGACTCGATGATCTTAAAGGGCTTTTCCAACCAAAGTGATTCTAAGATTCTATGCTTCAGCTGTTTCGTGGGAGCGGGGCGCGCTGCCGGTGCTGCCGAGCCTGTGCATGGCGGTGTTTTGAGTAAGGGGGTAAAACACGGGCTGTGCTGCTGGGGGCTGGTGGTGACGGTGCTTCTGCTTCCCTGCCCAGACTCACTACGCGGTGCGGGATACCACTGTGCTCTGCACGGACGAAGCCATCGACACCCTCACCGCCACGATCGAGTGTGAGCAGCCACAGCCCGACCTCTACAAGTGAGTCTGCTCCTCCACCCTGCCCCGTCGCTGCCCCGTGTCCCTGCAGACACCTGAGTACCATCAGCTGGGGGACCCGAGACGTTACAGTTCAGCAAAGCGAAGGGCGTTTTCTTTTCATCAGAGACCGAAAAGTTTCTCAAGGCCGCCATAAGCTGCCTGGCTTCTTCCATATAAAGATGGCAAAGTTGACCCCAGACTTGTTCAGGGCTTGGTTTCTTTGCAGCAAAACCTCCCCGGTGAAACGCTTGTCGTGGTGTAACGAGCTGGTTTTTGTCAGCTCAGCTGTAGTAATGGCCCATGTGCATGTTCTTAGGCCACTCTACCTTCCAAGTAAGACGCATTGGGCTGAATGACTTCCAGGAGTAAGCTGTCTTTGGGGTTAAACCCTTGAAGGAGGGTTGCTGGGGTATGGCGTACTCTGCAACTGGGATGGGCTGGGGTGCATGGGCAGGGTCAGGTACTGCTGCTTTGCAGCCGGGGGGGCACCCCCAGCCACGAGGAGCCTGTGGTTTCCATCTGTCCCAAGGGCAGCAACCCCTCTGAAGCCTGCAGCTCTCCAATGCACTCACTGATGTGTTTGTTTCCATCTCCTGTCAATGACTCTGGTTTTTAGTATGTTTGTAGTAGCTCTTTACATGGTTAATGTGTTTGTAATACAAGTCTCTCTCATTTTTGTGGCAGATTTGTTGGAAGAATTATCATCTACAGAAGCAACCAAGAGCCCATAGCCAGGTTGGTCTTGCAGCTGCCTCACCGGCCCTCCTCAAAGAGGTTGGGCATCTCCGTCAGATTTCAAAGATCTGAACTTGTGCTGCCATCATTAGGCAATGGTTGTTTTTCTTTAACTATTCCAAATATATCGTTATGAAGGGAGGCCTGTAGTTAACCTCTCCGCTTATGCTCTTCTGCCATCCTGTGATTTGTTTGAGCCCCTCTTGGGGAAGTGGTGCAGGACCACCTGGTAATGTCCTCCCCTGCTGATGGGGAACAAATTTACCAGGCAATTGCAAAAAAATGCGTTGTTTGAGGGAAAGCAGAAACTTAAACATCAGTTGGAATGTTTGGGGGGAAAAAATAAGCAAATAATGTTTATAAGTCATCAAAAACAGATGGCTGGCACCAGAGCAGTGCCAGCTGTGGTTCGTGCTCTGATGGATCTCCCCGAACCCCAGAAGCAATGCAGAGTCATGGGTGGGGGTTTCAGAGAGACATAAATCCACGAATGTGAGCAAAATAAGGCATCGACTTTGGCGGTGCCATTGATTGGCTGTGCTGGAATGGACAGGTTTCCGATGCTTTAAAAATCTGTTTCTCATATAAGCACTAGAACATATTAGATCTGGACATTTTGCACTTATGCCTCAAAAGCCTTACTGATAATCCCCCATTAAATTTGGAGCTTTGAGCACCAGAAATAATCTGCGTAAGATGAAATGGAAATATAAGTATGTAAAGAGAAAAACAAACCCAAGCAATGCCCAATTTAACATCCCAATCAAGTCATTGGTTCTAAAGAACGTCTGTTTAGCCTTATAATCTATCTCTGGGTCTAAATGATGAAGTTTGTTCTTTGAGTGATGTAACGCTATAACTTCTTTTACGATCAGGTCTTTGGGTCCTGAAAACCTGTTGCTGAAAGGTGCTACCCTCAAAAATACCAAGAAGATTTATGGTGAACAGTTCATTATTATTATTATTTATTATTTTTATTTATTTAAATAGTTCTGATAAATAATGACGAATGTAGATGCTCATCACTAAATCTGGAGAGGGGAAACTACTTCTCTGCTGCCTGTCTGCCAGGGCTTTACCTCTGCATTCAGTACGAAAGCTGATTGCAAAGCTGACAGGGTGAAATTAGGAGATACTGGTTGTATCTGCAGGGCTGCCAAGCTGTGCAGGTTGTGATAATGCACCTGAGCAAGCTTTTCTTTTTGCTTGAGATACAAAGAGCGGGGAGTGGTTCCCAAATCCTTCGCTGGAAATGTGTGCTAGGATCGCAGTCCGAGCCACGGGTGATTGAGGGTGATGGCTGTTTCAGAAGACTGACGGCTTCTCTGAGCGTATGTGATCCATAGGATCGTGCTCAGGGCTCTGGGATATATGCAGTTATGTTACTTAGCAGCCTCGGAGGTTTCGGTAGTTGAGCTGTCCTTGCGTAATGCCTCTTTCTTCAGTTGGGATTTGAGTTTCATGTAAACACCGATGCCCCTTATGGCTAAGTGCAAGCTGGGTCCCTCCGGGGCTGCCAGTCCCTTATGAGCCCTGCTTTAATACCCTCTAGGAGTTGCAGTCTATACTGGAATGGAAACGAAAATGGCTTTGAACTACCAAGGGAAATCTCAGAAACGGTCTGCTGTAGAGAAGTGAGTATTTACAATCAGCAAAAAATCCATAAAAGCTGCTGATTTTTTTTTTTTAATGGATGACTTGTACAGAAATAATCCCCTAATCTGCTGCCTTTTGTTTCAGATGCTTTCTGATTGCGTAGAAAATCTGTATATTTGATTAAGCGTATCTTTCAAGAAGCTGCATTGTTTAGTAGCTTTTTTTATTTAAAAACAAAATTAAGAACCGTTAAAATACGTGAACTGACCCTGAATTATCAGCACTGTCAAAAGCACTTGTTCTGTAATTCCCTTCTTAAAAGTAAGGAAGTTTTGTTCCTGCTTATTTGTGTGATTTTTCTATATAAAAATAGCCGCAAGAATTTAAAAAAGAAACCTGTTTTTCAGATCCATCAACGCTTTCTTGATAGTGTATTTGTGCATCCTGTTGAGCAAGGCTACGGTGTGCACGACTCTGAAATATGTCTGGCAGAGCAACCCATTTAACGATGAGCCTTGGTACAACGAAAAGACTAAAAAAGAGAGAGAGACGTTCAAGGTAAGTGGATTTGTACTTCAGCACCTCCTCCAGCTTTATGTATTCTGACAGTTTTATTTAACCTGATAATGTCTTCTGCCAGCCCTGCGAGTCCCGTTTGCTCGCTGGAAGCGCCGTCGCTTCCTCCAGGCTCCCCTGCTGTTGGCGTTTCTTTCCTGCCTGCCTCGTGCTTGTGCACGGCGATGCTCGCGTGGAGCAGGGCAAGGCATAAATAAATAGTATATGTTATGAAAATGCAGCAGCCGATTTAACCCGGATCCTTATCTGACCTTGATCTCTCTTCCAGCTTTTAGCAGGTAAACTTAAATTGCTCCTTGTTTCTGGGGCGTTGAGATCAGAATGAGCTGGTAGCACTGTATTCTTACAAGGAATATATGTGAATAAAACATTGATTTGGTCACTGTGAAGCAGTGAGAGATACTCTTGTATTACACCCTCATAGATCTGCAGAAGACAATGAGATTTTCTGCATTGAAGGAAATTGGAATTTGGCCCTGTATCTTAGCTGTATTCATTTTCAGGTTGTGAGATTTTTTTTTTTTTCTATTTAACCTTAGAAGCGAAGCTGTCTAAAACCCCCGAGGTGTTGCTGCAAACTGCCCCCAAGTTATGCCAGACTGCATCTTCTCCTCTTTCCGTTGCAGGTGTTGCGGATGTTCACGGACTTCTTGTCGTTTATGGTCCTCTTCAATTTTATTATCCCAGTCTCCATGTATGTTACAGTAGAGATGCAGAAGTTCTTGGGTTCCTTCTTCATCTCTTGGGACAAGGAGATGTACGACGAAGAAATAAAAGAGGGGGCGTTGGTGAACACCTCGGACCTGAATGAAGAGCTGGGGCAGGTCAGAAAATGCTCTGCTTGGATGAAAATGTGGATGAAAATGTCCTCGCTGATAGAAACCCTTGTTGTGGCAGTCCCTCGCGGTCCCCTCAGGGCAGAGCTTCAGCCGGTTTGGTGGCACTTTCCATTTAATGTGATTCTACTCGCTCTGCGAAACAGATAAGGTTATAAATAGTGCGTGAAAGAGCAGGAATTGGGTCATGCCAATTGTTTCCATATTGGGGAATATCAGGCGCAGCGCTCTGCGTGTCGGGGTGGTTTGCTTTCACTGCTTCAATTAAAAATTTAAAAATCCTCTGTCTCTTCAAGGATTAAGGAGATTGCCTGCCCAGCCATCTCCGTGGGCATGCAGTGCACATGCAGCCGTGCTGCTGCTGGCTCTGCTGGGGCAGTTAGATAGCTCAGGCTTCCCTTTCCTACCTACCTTGGGAGAGACCCAGTGTGGGGTATGAGTAGTGTCTCCTGCCTTTTTATTTTGCTTAAAAAGAAAAAAAAAAAAAATCAATTTGGAGTAGCAATTATCTAATTTAAATACAGCACCAAAACGAAATTCCCCCAGAGGAGGCAGCGGCAGCTATATAAGCGCTAGGAGCTATAGCAAAGGACCCAACAAAGAGGATGAGGGGAGAGCAAAGAGCCTGGAAACAGATTTTAAGTCTTCAGGAGCTGCTTCCTGCCACCCATGAAAAACTGCTGAAAAATGAAGGAGCTGCTCTGAAGAGCAAAGTAGTGAAACTATGCAGTGGTGTAACTCCCGTGGGGCACCTGCGTGCGTCTTTTGGGGGATCCAGGTTAGGGTAGCAGCAAAGTAGTCAGCAGCATCGCCACAGATGCACTAAAATGCCCCAGACTTTTCGGTTTTGCGGGGCTCCCTCCCCGGCGCGTGGGGCTGGGGTTGCAGCAAGGCAGCCTGCCTACTTGCTTCCAGGTGGAGTACGTCTTCACGGACAAAACCGGGACCCTGACGGAGAACAGCATGGAGTTCATCGAGTGCTGCATAGACGGGCACAAGTACAAAGACTGCATTTCGGAGGTGGATGGCTTCTCTCAGACTGATGGACACCAAAAACGTACCAAAGCAGAAAAAGTAAGAAATCTCAGTTTTGATGACTGGTTAGGGTTTTGTAGTCAGCTCCTGGATGGGTAAATACAGCAGAAGCTGGGGGAGGAGGGGGGATGGCTTCTGTTTTAAAACATGCGTGCTCATAAATCACAACTGAGTGCCACGAGGTGGGCTCGGTGCGTGGCAGAAAGCTGGTGACGAGCCTGCCCTCACCCCTGCCTAGAGCCGCGAGGAGCTGTTCCTGCGAGCGCTCTGCCTGTGCCACACCGTTCAGATCAACGAAGCAGACCAGGTGGATGGGCTGATAGGACGTCCAGAATGCAAATACACCTATATCTCCTCTTCCCCAGACGAAATTGCTTTGGTGAAAGGCGCGGAAAAGTAAGAATACAAAGATACTGGGGTTTTAATTCTCTCTTTCCTGGTGGGAGGGAGGTGAGGGATACCTGAAGGTGGTAGACCCCTTTCCCTGGTCAAGACTGCATCTCTCTCTGGGAAGCGTGTTGTGATACCAGTGCTGACCTGCAGCCCTGTGGGTTTAAATGAGCTCTCTGGAAAAGGGGGTGCTCTGCAAAGGGTCTTCCCTGAGCAGCTTCTCGGGAGGACACGGTTTGCATTCACTGCTGAGAGCAGCCCCAAGGTGCTGCAGTGTCTGCCTGGGGCAGAGGCTCCTTTGCTGGAGCCCCCATGGCCATGTGTTTTAATCCCCAAGAAATGGAGACCGGTTACCATGTGCATATTGCAACCAAATTGCTTCCTTGGTGTGCAGCAGCAAAATGATAGGATGGGTTACTTTTTATCAAACCCACGTTTGAATCCTGCTGAAGATGCTCAGGGCCAGGTTAGATGGGGCTTTGAGCATCCTGATCTAGTGGAAGGTATCCCAAGTCATGGCAAGGGGGTTGAACGAGGGTTGATCTTTCAGATCCCCTCCAACCCAAGCCATTCTACAGTTCTATGCTATTGCCAGCCCCTGGGTTTTAGACAGAGGCTGTTGCAGCTGTACGTACTTGCTCATGGCTTGTAAATCTGCCAGAGACCCAGGGGACCGCGTCCAGAGGCTCTTGGCGTCTGTGTGCTGTGGTGCCCAGCTCTCCAGGTCATGGGAGCGGTGCCAGAACATCACAGCAGGCTCTGCACGGAGCAAGCAAACGTCTAGCCAAGCTCAGGCTTGCTGACTTCTTCGCTCTCCTCTGCAGTACAGAAGGTGAAACGAGAACGTTGTTAATGTACGATATGTGCCAATGGGTGTTTTCAATGTTGTTCTGTCCTTTTGTTTATTGACAGGTATGGTTTCACTTTTCTAGGACTTGAAAACGATTTCATGAAAATACGAAACCAAAAGAATGAAACTGAAATGTAAGTGCTGCCGAGGAACGGGGCCCTTAGTGCTGCACCGGCTCCCGCCCGGCTTAATCGAGTTGGGTCAACGCAGCCGACCTGGCAGGGTCAAAGCTGTTTCACGAGGGCTGTCGGGCTGCCCAAAAACTCCTGTCCTTTTTGTAGAGCATGACACAGCAAGGTGCAGGCTGGAAGGCTTGCTTGCAGAAAATCTGGTGGGTTTAGTGACGTCTAAATTCACATCCCTTGAGCGCGTGTGGTCCCTTGCACGTATCCTTCATCCATGCCTGGCTGTGCAGGTTGCTCCCGGGATTCACAGGGTGGTTGCTGACCGTACAGGGTAGTCTAAGCCTAAATTGCGTGATACGGCTCCCTTCCCTGTAACTTTTTTTCCCCCCTCCTAGGCTGAAAATAATTAGATTTCACACTGTGCTCGCAGCTCGTGGGACATCTGAGAACCACTGACCTAATCCCAGCTCTCCCTGAGAACTTGCCTTCACAAGCAAGTTTCACTTCTTGCTCCCCGTATGGGGAAGCTTCTTATTTAAATGCCAGAGCTGATGTCGCTGCCTGCTGAGCTGCTGCCCAGCCTGGGGGCTCGGGGCACCGGAGGGCAGTGCTGGGACCACAACCCAAAGCTTTGCTGTCTGCTGGGGGGTCTGTGTGCACCCACGCCCTCAGCCCCATGCTCAAAGCAACATCAGAGTTTTTTTACTTCATTTTCCGGTGCAGTAGCTGTAAAAAGTGCATTGCCCAGTGGGTGCTGTCGGTTGTAGAGTGTATTGATTTCTGCAGCACGTTGTTAGTGATTTTCTGTCTTAAATAGTTATTTTTCTTTTACTGAGTCTAAGCCCTCCTCTTCTTTTTTTTTTTTTTAAGGTACCAACTTCTTCATGTGTTGAACTTTGATCCTGTCCGTCGTCGCATGAGCGTCATTGTGAGAACCACCACGGGTACAGTTAAAACACATTTCTGGACTCCCACACATGTGTGCACATGTACCCAAATCTAAAACGCACCCGCTTTATTCCTGTGTCCATAATGCCAGGCGCTGTAACCCAGAGAGGCGAAGCTGTTAGGTTTTCTAAGCTGGTCTAATCAAATTCTCGTCTGTGTCTGGTTGGGCTAGAGTTAATTTTCTCCATAGCAGCAGCTGGGGGCCAGCAGTAGATAAGACAAGGGGACAGGGATGGAGACAGTGACCCTTGGAGAGCTCCCTGCTTGCCTGGAACCAGCCTAGAGGTGCAACCACAGGGGGAGATCTAAGACCTTCCCTGAGCAGGATGGGTTTTCATGAGGATGGCAGGCAAAAATTCAGAGGTCACCATCCTCAAATACCAGTCCCATGAGGTATGGGATGCTGGGTTTACTCTCCTCCAAAAGGTTGCCAAGGTTTCTAAAATAGGAAAAAATAAACTGCTTTGTCCAGGCTGTTGCTGAAAGCTTGCTCAGAGGCAGGTAGGGACACTCCACATCCCGGCTGAGGTCAAACAAGGCTTTGCATGGGTTAGCACAAGGCCACTTTTGGTAGGCAACCAAGCTTCTAGCAGTTCCTTCTTTAGTCCTCCCAGATTTTCTCCATCTGCATCGTTTGCTGGCTGTTGAATCTGTTAAGTCTTTCTACAGCTTGTGAATGCTATAAAGACTATTTATAATTTGCTTTTAGGAAAGTTGCTTCTCTTCTGTAAAGGAGCAGACTCCTCTATTTTTCCAAGGGTGCAGCAAGAAGAAATCCAACAAACGAAAGTCCACGTGGACCGCAATGCTATGGTGAGCATGTGTCTGGAATTTGGCTGGCTCCTGGGGTCAGGAAAGCCTTATTCCCAAAATAGGGATGCGGCCTTGCTTTGGAGGGAAGTGTTGAAAATCTTGAGTGCCGCTTCACATTGTTTTGAAGCCAGGCTTCTTTCCTTTTCTGTCTCTTTGGCTTCCAACGCTTATTTGACCTTTGATATACGGTCTCCATCACAGTTGGGAGATGCTCGGACACAAGCAAGTTAAAAATAAAAGTAACAATAGCAGGCTGTTTTCTCCGGTGGGAGATGCCTGGTCCCTGGCGTGGGGACACCCAGTCCCAGCTCTCCCTGCTGGATGCACGCTCTTGGCTCTGGTCCTTCTTTCTTACGCATGTAATAATCATAACCACGGTTACTCTGATGGGAAGAAGTTACGGTATAAACACACAGAAATGGGCCTTTTGACTCAAGCCAACAAATTGTCATTGCTGTCAGGGTCAGTGCTGCCAGAAAGCACTGACGGTGGGGAAAAGCACTTGACCCTAAAGTGAGGAGCAGTAGAAAATCTGGTTTTAGGGCGCTTGTCCACTTTATTATTTTCTTTGCCTCCCCCTGCCAGGATGGCTACCGAACGCTCTGTGTGGCATTCAAAGAGCTAACTCAGAAGGAGTACGACAAAATTGACAGACAACTTAACGAAGCTAAGATGGCTCTGCAGGACAGGGAGGAAAAGATGGCGAAGGTTTTTGAAGACACGGAAGCAGACATGCACTTGATCGGGGCTACTGCCGTAGAAGACAGGTAAAGAGGTGACCACCACCACCGCCGACGCTGCGGGGTCTGCAGTTTCTCCCCAACGTTGGCTCATGGCCCTGACTCGCTGTGGTGGAACTGAGCAGCCAGGCAGATGCTGGAAGTGTCTGGGGCAATTAATTACTCCGTGGCACAACCCATTACACGGTGCCCTAGTTGGCTAAAATTGGCCGGTGCAGTAGGAATTAGGATTTATTAATGAAACTACAGAAGTACTCGCGCTTCTAGAGAGTGAATTAAGCGCACAGCGTTAATTTGCACATCAAAACAAATTCAGTTATAGTAACTGCATGTGTAAATTAAACTCTTACTCTTGGCTCTTAGGTTTCACAGTATAAAGCGGTGACTTTTTTTTTTTTTTTGCTGCAAATAAAAACTTGGGCTTGCTGACTTCTAATCCTTATTCCCGTGGCAGTGGTCTCTCCAGCATGGGGAAAATCAATTAACTTCTCTTGGGCTGGTATTTCCTACCTGCAAAATAAGGGTTATATGGATGAAGCGTGGGCCAACCTGAGGAGTGATGTTTTGCTTCTGCTTGCAGGCTGCAGGAGCAGTCGGCAGAGACGATCGAAGCTCTGCACGCAGCCGGCATGAAGGTTTGGGTGCTGACGGGGGACAAGATGGAAACTGCCAAATCCACCTGCTACGCCTGCAGGCTCTTCCAGACCAGCACCGAGCTGCTGGAGCTGACGGCGAAAACGGTGGGCGAGAGCGAAAGGAAGGAGGATCGGCTCCATGAGCTGCTGATGGAGTACCACAAAAAGCTGATTCAGGACGCTCCCAAAAACCAGGGAGGCCTGAAGAGGTAAGTGAGCAAGAGGACGCAGCCCGTGTGCATTTGGGATGCAGATGCAGAGTTTATAGAGAAACAGCACCGTGTTGTGGCCCTGGGGACAGGCTGCTTGCAGACCCTGCGGCCGGCTCCTTCGCTTTGCTCATCATCTCTAGTATTAGTTGGTTTTGAACTTTAATTACGCAGTTCCCTTAGGGAAGGGCACGTGTTAAATCCAAGCTTTTTAGGATTGCTAAGCCCCACGAAAGGGATGGGAAGAAGATTAATACAAAAGCAATTTCTTTTCCACTAAGATGATACAAGCGGTTAGATTGACTTCTTAAAATCTGATTATTTTTTTTTTTTCCCAACGCGTTCCTTGTTGTGTTGCAGAAGTTGGACGTTGAGTCAAGAATACGGCCTGATTATAGATGGCTCGACGCTGTCGCTGATACTCAACCCTTCTCAGGACTCCAGTTCTAGTAACTACAAAAACATATTTCTACAAATCTGCTTGAAGTGTACTGCAGTCCTCTGCTGCCGGATGGCTCCTTTGCAGAAAGCACAGGTATTTACTCTGCTTTTAGCCGTATGAAGCACATCGTTAGGTGATGTGCTGCACTTTTAATCCATCGCCTGGGACTTGACCTGATCGTCTTAACCAGCTAGGACTTCTCCAGGCTATGTGCAAGCCTCGTCCGAGCTTCAGGGTGTGATGGAAACAGAGTAGTCTTTCAAATCTGGATGTAAAATCTTTGTTTAATGTGCTCGCAGGAAGCCACAAACCCGAGCCAATTAGAAATAAACAAAACCCTGTTTGTTCTTTTTTCCTTTCCAAATTTGCTGAGAGGAGTCCTGATAAGCGGCACCTTTCTGCCCCCCTTCCACGGGAGGGTTTCCTGCCCCCTGAAACGTGTGAGATGTCCCACCTTTGGGAGAGCGGGGTCTGGCAGCAGGGAAGAGTGGGATGCTGCTGCCTGGGATTTGTTTTTAAATACTGTCCTGGCCCTGTGCAGCTGGATCTTGGCTTTTGTGAGGGAAGTACCGAGGGGTTTTGTTGATCTGAACTCTCCTGGTGTTGTTCTGCTGCTGCAGAAGTTTGGTTGCTTGTCCTTGGGGGGCTCTTGAGTGGGGTGGTGATGTGGGGGGGGTGGTTTCTGGAAGCTTTTTAACTCAATTTTTGGTTTCTACTGCTATCCTTCTTTTAAAATCTTTTTAGATTGTGCGAATGGTGAAGAACACAAAAGGGAGCCCGATAACCCTCTCCATAGGGGATGGTGCAAATGACGTTAGTATGATTTTGGAAGCACACGTTGGAATAGGTAAGACTGCTGGTGACACCCATCTGACACCGAAGACCTCTCCGCTGTTGCTGGGGTTCGCTCTTGAGGCACAGTCAGTATTTCTGATTGCACGTGGCTGAACCAATCCCACTGGAAAATGCGGAAAGCCTGCTGTTGCTTTCTTTGGAGCCAGGGTTTGACTCCAGATAAATGCTTGGGGTCACCATATGCAGCTCACTTTTGATAGTACCACTCCCTGTGATAAACTGTGGATTGTATTCAAAAACTCATATGGCCAAATTCAAGGTGGCGAAGGTTGCCTGCTGGTCAGAAAAAAAAAAGGCACAAGTAGCAAATGGATGGGTGACTTCTGGCAGTTGTTGCAAGGCAGTGCAATGAAAATATCAGACTTCATTAGGGATAACTGGTTGCAGCTGCTAGTAACTCAACACTGGGGGCCTGCACGTGTTTCCCAAGGGCTGATGCTCAGTTACGTTGTGCCTGCCCTGTCCGTGTGACTGACATCAGGCTGGAAACTATCCCCCTCTCTGCAGGTTGGTGTCAGGGATACGGGAAATACTGGAGATTTTTTTAATACTGCTGAGGAAGGGTTGATGGAAGAGAAAGGGCAGCCTCTTTATTTGGGGCTGTTGGAAATGCCGCCGTGCCCGCTGATGGATGGGGTCCCAGTGCAGTTTGTTTGGAGGTGGCTTTGGAGTGAACAAAACTGTCTTGAGCTCCGCTCCGCGGGGATGTCTGGGGAATGTCTGCAATCAAATAACTAGGCTGTGTTAGATGCGGGCAAGCCCGTGGGGAAACCAATCCCTTATCTTTTATCAGGTTTGCTTAGATACTCTTCACCACACTCTTTTTACGTAGGAACTCAGACAGCAACCTAAATATAGCTTAAAAACTCCAGAGGCAGGTCTGACTGTCGTGGAGCCAAAGCCTCGCCAAGTCTTGCAGCACGGTTGGTGTTTTGCTCTCCTGGGGGCACTCCAGAGGGAAATAGGGCTTTTGTCGTGCCTTGGGACACCGAGTGATGTGAACAAACCTAGCGGGTAGCATTGGTCCAAATTCCAGTCCCATAGGGATTAAACTCTTCCATAGCATCAGTCCAGATTCCAGTCCCTTAGGGATTAACCCCTTGCCATAGCGTCGGCCCAGATTCCAGTCCCTTAGGGATTAACCCCTTGCCGTGCTTCTGTCTCCAGGTATAAAAGGCAAAGAAGGACGGCAGGCTTCCAGAAACAGCGATTATGCTGTGCCAAAGTTTAAACATTTAAGAAAATTGCTCCTAGCCCATGGGCATTTATATTATGTGAGAATAGCACACCTTGTACAGTATTTCTTCTATAAGGTAAGGATGCGTGTGCGGCTTATTTCTTTGTTTATACTATGGGTTTCTTTGACAATAGGAAAAAAATAGCAAATAGAAAAAAAAAATAAATATACAGGATATTCTGTAGCTCTGTTTTCCTTCCCTAGAACAGGCTTTCTCTGCTGTGTGCCTGTCGATTCAAAACATTCGCTTGTAAGGCAAATGTGAGCATGAGTTTATTCCAGTGTCTTCTGCAGATACTGGCTGCTCATTGGATTAGTTTTGTGCCTGGTAGGAAACAGTGCCCTAACTTGTCTGATACTGTAATATCAGACACTAATGTCTGATAACAGGGAAAGGTATTTGGATTTAGGCTGCGAAGTCAAGCGCTTCCCTGCTGACCGCTTGTCTTTTGTTTCCCCAGAACCTTTGCTTCATTTTACCGCAGTTTTTATACCAGTTCTTCTGTGGATTCTCACAGCAGGTAACTTCCAGTAACGTGTCCGTAAAGCCAGGGTAAAAAGCAAGAGGCGTGATGAGGCTTCCTAGCAGAGATTTGGCTTTTGGTGTCCTGTCCCCTCCTCACCTTGCTTTAGAGGACAGTAGGAACCAACCTCATTGCTCAGCACCATATCTGGAGCAGAATATTTTTGAGACCCATAACTAAAAAGAAAGAAATCTGCTTGCTTTCTTTTCCCACCCACTACCCATAAGCACATTTGGACACCTTCCTAAAGTAATGAGAGAGGGGTTTACCTGGTTTGCCAGCACCTGGTTTTGCTGCTTCTCTTAAGAGAAAAAGTTTTCAAAGACTTTCAAAGATCTTTTCTCCCCTGCTGCGCTTCCGTGCCTTAAAGGTGTCTCTCAAAAGGAAGAACAGTTCGTTCATTTATGACAGCCTTTAAAAAGAGACATATGGTGAGTGTCATCAGAGCCTCGCTTAGTCCGAGTGAGCGTCAGCAGGACAGGTCCATGGGGCGGGTGGGCTCACGTGCTTGGAGACAAGGGCTGGGGCTTTTGTGTCAACTTAGTCTTTTGTGTCTATTTGGGCTCAAAAGTAACGGTGAGGAAGGGTAAATGATGGGAGATAAGTCTCTGCTTATCTTGGCAGAACCACTTGCTTTTTTTTTTTTTTTTAAAAAAAAAAAAGAAACAGAAGTGATAGTTCCTCTAAAACAGTCTTGTCTTTAGAGAGTCACAGGAGACATCAAGTATATTAATAGATGCAGCAGCACAAGAGGAGCTGCAGAAAAGCTGCGATAAGGGTTGTTTAATCATGTTTCTCTGGAGATGAGACCAGGCCGTTACAAAACTTCCCAGCGGTGGGAGCGGGGCCCTGGCCGTGCAGCCTGCAGGTGCCTTGGCCCCCCCCGGCATCGCACGGAGCGTGGGTGGAACTGTCCTGTGCGGCCGTGACAAAGGGCGAACCTGTAGGGTAGGGATATGGAGGCAAGGGCTGCAAACTTTTCATCTCTTTGTGGGGAGACAAGTGGAATTTCTGTCTCATTTCACCCTCTCTTCCTCTTTTAAGCCACTGTACGATGCTGCTTATCTTACCATGTACAACATCTGCTTCACGTCGCTACCTATCCTGGCTTACAGCCTGCTGGAGCAGCACATCAGCATCGACACGCTGACCTCAGATCCACAGCTGTATATGTAAGTAGCGCTGGGCCGGGTAAGCCTCCGCACAACTTGGTTAGCCATGGGTTAGGTTTCGTTGGCGCGGGGATGTAAGCAGGTCTACCTGTCCCGTGTCAGTGATGGGGTCACCATGAACGGCAGAAAAGGGTGTTTCGGTCCCTGCTGACTCTGCTGCTTCTGCCTTCGAGCTGAGCAATGTCCTGTTTACTGCCTGTTTCCACTTATTTATGCTCTCTAACAGTATATGGTCTAGCAAATTGCACTGCTGCGTCTCTATAAAGAATTAAACTGTAGGTGAAATTCTTCATCCGTAAGGAAAAATCAGGCTGTGAGCATGGCCAAGACCATTCATTCACTTTAGCTTCCAGCCAGGCAGCATGAGCCAAGCATGTGATAGAGCGTGTGATGGAAAGAGGGGAGATCTAGCTTTCGGGAGGAAAAAAAAGTCCGTTCATTTTCAGAAAGACAAATGGTTCCGAAGCCCAGCTCGGGCAGGTAGTTTCTCAGCTAGTCTAAATGGATATCCTCCCCCAGGCTTCCCCTCCCCAGGCCAGATACCCGTATCGGAGCCTATTACTGGGGAACTCTGCTCCTCCATCCGTGCGCTCGAGTTTTCTGCCACGTTGCCCATGGAAAGCCCAGTTGGAGGAGACTGCCTTGCTCTGCTTTGCTGGTTGCATTCTCTCCTCCTTTGGTTGCAACTGAGGGGGGCTCCAACCTCCCACGGAAACAGAGATGCTTCCCCTCTCCCCCCTACCCCTGCCCACACACCCGTGCTTGGGTGCAGCCCTTCAGCAGGACTAAGGAAGATGTTTTTTTGAGGAAGCCCCTGTTCATGCATCGCTGTTGCCAATTCCTTTGCCTGGCAGTAATCCCAGGGCCGATCTTCCCCCCCCTGTGGAGAGAGACCAGGTTGGGGCTGCTCTGGCCAGTGGCCAGTGCAAGCCCTGTCGATGTCGTACGATGCTCCTCAGCCGTGGAGGAGCTGTGTGCAGCAAAGCCACGCTCGAACCAAGAGTGATGCCTTTGCAGGGACAGCAAAGGGAATTAGCAGGTACCTAAAGATATTGCGTGAGGGTTGCTTTAGGTATAGAAAAATCAGCAAGTGGCGATAAGGGCAGTAGGACTAGGAAGGGGGCTTGGGTGCTTTTGAAATGAGTATTCAGATCCATGATTGATCAGACCTCCGTGTTCCTCCACTCATATGGCAAAATGCCACCGCATGTATTTTTAAATAAATTGGTAATTGAATATCGTGCGGCGTAGACCCAACAACAGCAGGCCCCTGCGCGTTCGCCTGGTGGGAAGCTGATCTCTGGGGTCTGTCCATTGAGGGAAAACAGATTAACTGAGCAGGGCAGAGAGCGTTAGGTTGAATATTCATGACCGTGCATGTGCTGCTGCTGAATGCAGAGCGACTGCTGCGCCTCTGCTGTGCAAATGCCGGGTTGCTGCAGTGCAGATCTCTCGTCTGAGGCGCTGTAAAAACCGGGTTTATGGGGAGTGCTGCAGGACACGAACGTGAATGCAAAACAGAGCTCGCAGGGAGGAGGTTGGTTGTATTTTCTCTCCTCGCAATAAAACCCGCTTACGGTCCGGTTTATCCGTCCTCCTTACTCCTACCCAAATTGCAGTATGCTAGAGCATTGCCACTGCAGCATCGTGCGTAGGATTCGGTAGGGTTTTGGTTTAGAAACTGCAATTGTAGGAGCCCAGCACCACCCCAGTTTTGCAAGGTGCATCTTGCCGAAAATGGATGTTATCACTTTAATAGGAAGAGAAATGAGAAAAGAATGGCGATTTTTGGTTTTGCCATAAATACGCTTTTATCCCTCATCAATCTTCAACTTTTCAAGGAAGTAATCTGAAAAGATAATGACGCAGGAAACTTTTTTAACTCCTTGTTGCCCTTGTGGCCGCGTTCCTCTCCCCAGGCTCTGCCTGCAGTCCGTGCAGAGCTCTGCCCGTAGCACACCCGTTTGCTGCTGCCTCCCTGCCAGATCTCATCCTATATTCAGCCAAGAGCCTCCTGCTACAACCCCCGTGTCAAAAACACCCACCATACGATTCGGGAGGTTATTTTCAGCTTGTGCAGAAAAACACCGCTTCCAGAAATGGGACTTGCAGAGCTTTGCTCAAAGAGGGAGTCGGTGCATTCAACAAAAAGGGGGAAACGTGCCGCAGATTTGCTGCGTCCCGTACGGCTCTTCTTTAGCATTGCCCTGGTTTTAAAATTCAGCAGCTAATGTTAGATAGCGTGGGCAGTGCAGGGGCTGTGGGAGAGGCTCAGGACAGCATTACAGCTGTTTGCTTTGGGCTGGCTTGGATTTTAATCCAAGTTACCTAGAGGAGAAGGATAAAACAAATTAATGTGCTGAACCCTGTATGATTTCTCATGACCAGCAGCTGCATATGGCAAATGTAGTTTCTGTCCTCTACGCTGACAGATGTTTGTGTTTTACTTTCTTGTCACTGACAGCCAGGGCTTGCTCCAAAGCTCAGTGGTCACCTGGCTGCCAGGGGCTTTGCAGCCCATCCTAAACGTGACGGTGATGTTCTTGTTGCTCCATCTCTTGGCAGGAAGGTTTCGGATAATGCAATGCTGCAGTGGAGGCCGTTCCTGTACTGGACCTTCCTGGGCGCCTTTGAAGGACTCGTGTTTTTCTTTGGGGTTTATTTTCTTTTTCAAAATTCATCGTTGGAAGATAATGGAAAGGTAACACCACCAAAAAAAAAAAAAAAAAACCAGACGAAGTGTTTCTTTTATATGCCTGGCAGGGAATATCTACACGCTTAATCTGTGTGGTGTGTCTTGAGTCTTGTCCGATGGCGTAGCCTTGCTTATGGTGTGATTTTTGCAGCAAATGCTTGAAATGAAACATTTTCCAAATTGCCATGGAAACAGGGCAGAGCTGGTTATACTCACTAGGTAAAATAACTAGTCTTACACACAGCTTTATTCCAAGCTGGCGAGCTTTGCACAGGGCTCTTCCACTTTTCTGCATGGCCCCGGGCGTTGGCCCAGGGTGGGAGCAGTGCCTGTCCTTCCCACCGGCGTGCTGCCTGAAATTCGGCACGTGTTTGGCTGGTGACGAGCGATTGAATTATCCCACCTCGATAAGATGCTGCTTGTCAGCGTAGATGTGCTGCAGGGCTGCTTGTACGCTGCTCCGGGGCGGGATTGCAGCCGCCCTCCTCCCTTTGCAGTGGGGGAAGGCTGGTGCTGGGATTTCGTCACCATTTCGACGCCAGCATAGGTTAGCGCCGCTGTCAGAACCAGCAGGCTGTTCTCCTTCTCCCCGCTGTCTGCTTGCTCGTGCCTCTTCTGTTGGGACAAGCGCTTGCATGGCCACGTGAGCAAGGTGTGGGAGCTGCCCCGGGATAACTTGCACAAAGGGAGAGGAAAAAAAAAAAAAATTGAAAATTTTTTCCTTTTTTCTTTTCTTTTTTTTTTTTTTTATTTTTGCTGGTTAACTGAGTATACAGAGCAAAGCATTAGTGCAGTGCAGCTGCCACGCAGGGTGGCCTGGGCTGCCTCGGGACCCTTTCCCCGAGGGGGTACGCAGCATGTTACCAGGTCTTGGCTGATGGAAAACTTCTTTACACCATCACTCCCGACCCTTGAAAATACCTTAGCTTTTTTTAGCGGCTAACACTTGGAGAAAAGCTGATGAAATTTAAGTATGTATACACATACCTTGTATCACCGCCAACATTTATGGCCCCAGCTGTAAGTAGTCAAGCCCCTGTATTGTAGATTCAGTGCTTTTCTGTATTTATAGCCATTCTGGTTGTGTTTGAATAAAACATGAAGCACTGATAAGTTCTGCAAATGCCTTGAGAGGTCAAGTCTATGTGGCACTAAAATGAGATCTGTGGTTATGTCCTGTTCTGTAAACACTTATGCCTGTAAGAACTGCTACCAGCAATTGTTCATAATATCCATGTATGTTTGATTGATTCCTTTTTCGCTCCTATTGACTTTAATTTTTTTGCATTTTTTGAAAACTTTTACATTTCACTTTCTGTTTTAATGTATGCATTCAGATCTTGACAGCCTTTGGTAAGCATCCCTCCCATTCATTGCCATCATTTGGATTCATATACAGTATCTGCTTTTCTTTGTCGTGCGTAGTCACTAGTATCCGCAAACCAAACCAGATGGAAAAATTCCCACTGGTGCGTTCTGCAAATGGGCCTAAGGCGAGACGATGAGCAGAGGTGTTGCGAGAAAGCAGAGACTGAGTAAATTGCCAAGAAATCATGAAATAGAGGTGGTCCAATGACTTGCATCCTCGATTGACATTGCTGTTAGTAGGAGGTCGTACCTGTCACCGTCCCCAGTCTGGTCACCCGTCCGTGTGGCACTGCATGGCACAGGGTAGCGTAGCGGGCGGCGAGTCGTGCGGGGCGCCCGGCGCCTCTCCCAGCATCAATCCCCCCCCGTAGCAGCCTCTCCATCCCCTCCTTCCTCGCCGGTCCCTGCTTGCACCCCTGTCCTCATCGTCGTTTCTGTGCCCTCTCCCAGGAGATGGACCGAGACGCCTGTGGCAATGTAACGTGTTTTTCAGGTTTTTGGGAATTGGACCTTCGGGACGATTGTTTTCACCGTGCTGGTTTTCACCGTCACTCTGAAGGTTAGGATCTTCCTTCCTTTTTCAGTCACTTATTTTTGCAGTCATTGTCCAATGCATGTGCACGCGCTCTAAAATTGTGCGGTAGAGGTGTTGAAGGTGAAGTTTCTACGAATATGTTTCCCACCACACTTGAATCTTCTTCCATAAAAGCAGAACTTGCTTATGGGCCACTGTCCTTTGTGTAGTCTATGGTCTGTATTCCTGGGCTGTGCTGGTTGATAAGTGTTTATGTTTTGGTTAAATTATTTTCCTGGTTTTTGCCCTCTTCTGAGGACTCCATTTGGTTACAGTTGACTTTTTTCCCCACACTTTCACCCTTTGGTGTTCAGTTCAGAAGAACGATGGAGAACTTGGGTTTCTCCACCTTGTTTCACACAGCGCTAAGCACCGGAGGGGTCACAAAAGCACATCTGTCAAATAATTATAGCAAATCTGCTTTGTTTCATGGGGCTTTCCAGAACGAAGCAGTTTGCATAAGACCTTACAAAAGGTCTTTTGTGTTTGGTTCAGGACAGCAGGTGGTGGCAGGAGGCAATTACAGTCCCCGTAACCTTTTGGATTTTTCTTTCCTGTAGCATCAGAGGTTGCATCGAATTTATTCTATTAAAAAGTGTCAGTTACAATTAGAAACACGCTGTCTTCCTCTTGACGGTGTGCCAATCTGTAGATATTTTGCCTGGTGCACATATACAGAGGTAGCTGTTTGGAGAACCTTCAACCTTACTGTGAAAGCAGGCTGAAATTTCACATAAATACAATCAAATATGCCCTGCATCTAATGTCTCTTCTGTCTTTTTTTTTTTTTTTTTTTTTTATTCACACAGCTAGCGTTAGATACCCGATTCTGGACATGGATGAACCACTTTGTGATTTGGGGCTCCCTTGCCTTCTATGTGTTTTTCTCATTCTTTTGGGGAGGAGTCATTTGGCAAGTATCTTTCCTTCTTTCCATGGTGCTTTCTTAGGGGAATGCCCAGCACTGGCTTTGCGGGGGACGAGGCTGTGGCATCCCCTAGGCTGGGCAATCCAGAGACTTATGGATGGCAGGGTGTGTGCAACCATGTTCCTTTCTCTACTGGAGAGGTAACCTAAAAGCAGATAACGCCCTGGTCGCCATCCAGGTGCTTGACTTTGGCAAAGGGTGGTTTGTTTTCCTGCCCACGGGGTCATTTCTGGTGCTGAGGCCCTTGTCTTCATTGGGAGGTTCCAGGGTAAATATTTCAGGATCTGTTTGTGCATGAGGATGGGAAAGAAAGGAAAAATTGATGGTGGAAAGAAACCTAGTGATATGGTAGGAAAGAAAAGATGAGGCAGATGCAGAGCAAGGGGACCCTGGGGCAGCTTAAGGGGGAGAAACAAGCAGGAGAAAGCACAGGTCCTGCTGCTGAAATCCTGGATCTGAGTAGGAGGAGAAATTCTCATTGATTTGACCGTGACCAAGATTTTAGTCTTGCAAAAGCAGGCAAACAACAGTACATCACAAATATTATTAGCTTTCTGTTTCCTGTGCTGGAGTAGATGTTAGTGTTGATGTTCACAGCAGACAGCATCTCCCATTTTACACCTTTGCTTTCCCATGGGCTACTGCCATGGGTTATTGGCTAGATCCTTCACCCAGCAGCCTGCTAATAAAGGTGTAGAACTGATTTAAATATTTTAATTGGGTGTCACAGGCTTTGTTTAACTCTTCAGTGTTCCTAACCAAGAGATTCAGATCTGTGATCCAGCCAGATCTCCATGCTGGAATCTCTGAGTTTTCTGCTGGCGTTTTTAACTTGCATAACTCAATATTTTTCAGTTAATACTAAGCAACAACTGCTTTGGGATCCTTGTCATCAATCATTTATGAGGCATTTTTCACAAGCATCTGTCGGTTCCCCTCCATCATTGAGGGAGGGAGGAAGAGGCAAATAACCTGTTGGGACCAAGAGTCTCTGGATTTCCACCATCAAAAGCTAAACGAGAAACTATAGCGAAGAGGGCAGGAGATGCGTTGGGAGAAGGGGGGACAGTGTGTTTCTGTGCAGGCCGTATCCATCTCCATCTGAAAGGCAGGCGTTACTGCTAATAGTTGATCTGACTCTGCCTTTGATTCTGACCTTCTTTGGAAATTTGTGCTTAACCAGAATTTGTTTGTGTCCTTTCTCTTTCAGGCCTTTCTTGAAGCAGCAAAGAATGTATTTTGTATTTGCCCATATGCTGACTTCTGTGTCCACGTGGCTGGCAATAATTCTCCTGATCTTTATCAGTCTTTTCCCAGAAATTCTTCTAATAGTTTTAAAAAATATAAAAGAGAAAAACCATCAGGTAAGGAACAAGATGATGTATCGCACAGTATTTTTAGGAAGACCTCTCTTACTCTTAAGCACCAGATGAACCTGTAACAGTACCGTGCACCACTTGCGTCTTGAGGAAGGCTTTCTAGAGTCTTGTCTTGCTTTTCACATGCCAGAAATGGCAAGAAGCTCGTCTAAAAATACTGCCTAAATCTGTAGCGAGGACAGACTCAACCCATGCCTTTCCTTAGTTGCCTTCACTGGATGGAAACCTGCCGTCTCTAATAAGAGTATCGTAACCCTTTTCCAGCCCAAACTGATCATCAACCCCCCCGTAGTGTGTTCTGAAAAAAAGCCACTTGGGTTTATGTCAAAGAATACGCCTGCGATGTTCCCTTTGGGTATGTCCTCAGGTGCCAGTACGGGGGGAACAGGGCCAGGTCTTGTCACGTCTGCCCACCCTCCTCAATAACCGAGGGCTCGTACCGTGGCGTTAGCCCGCGGTGTTCAGCTCTCCTCGAAAGCGGTCTGGTTTCTCGACAGCTTTCCTCCGCTGCTGAGGAGGAGGGCTCGTTTTAGAAGCGTAAACCATCTCCTAAAAGTTTCCTTCATCACTCCAGCAAATGGAATCCCAGCGCTGCCGGGCTCACGGCTCGCACTGTGCTGAGGCCTCCCCTGCCCCCTGCTTGCCCAGAGGTGCTGAGCATCCCCCAATATCCCCGCATCACTGTCCCCCCGGGCAGCCCCTGCTCCCCCTGGCCGTGCCTCCGCTGCTCCCTGGCCCCCCCTCCCTCCCGCAGCCCCTCTCGTGTCCCCGCAGCATCCGCAGGTCCTGCCCCCGGGTCTGCACTGCCCTCGGGCAGCGGTAGGGCACAGCCGAAGGGACGTGGGCCAGCATGGCTGGCATGGGAGTCACTCCCCACCCCCCGCTGACACCCCGAGATGCTGGTGCCGGGGGTTTGGCCAGGGTGGCTCCCCGGCAGCTGGCCGGGCTGGCCGTCACTCTGCCCACCGGCGCGGCTGCAGGGTCTGGCCGGGGCGGAGGCAGCAGCCTGCAGGGGTGGCTCCTGCTCTGCCCTGGACCACCAGGGTGGGACCAGCAGGACCATGCCCAGCTGGTCCAACCGTGGCCCAGGAAACCACGGGATGACCTTCCAAATACTGAGGTTCAAACCAGGCTCTTGCATCCTTGAGGCTCTTGTATCCTGCGAGGTTTCAGTGTACTTTCCTCAGCTGGGATAACTTGTTATCTTTGGTCCTTATTTAAACATTACGATTATCTCAATTGAAAAACAAATACATATCTGATAAAGTAGTAAAGGTTTTCCTCTCCCATAACATTTGAAATTCAAATTTGGCACAGTATTGGTCAAGTAAAACACATATCTGCAAGACAAAAAAAGAAACCCCAAACCGTTTAAAGGTGAAAGTAATAGAGATGGTAAAATGGTTGAATTCTTTGAGGGTCCATATAATTTCTTCCAGTTAAGTATGATTTAGTAGCTTCTAGCTTGACACCCCTATGGAATAGGCTGGGAGCAGGGCGCTCTCGGCTGCGGACGTAGGACAGTTCAAGGGCAGTGACCTGGAAGGGTGACCTGGGGACTACCAAGCCCCAGCTCAGCTCCCCTGAGAGGTGACCCGTCTTTGCCTCCAGCTGATGGCCAGAAGATCCGTTCCCTCATGTAACACTTGCTTTCAGGAGTGCTTTATATGTATTTAAGAAAAGGCACTTGTGAAATCGTTCTGCAAAGGAAGCGCCCACTAGAAAGTCTCTTTATATGCGGATACCAAACTAAACACAGGCTGAGCCACGTTTAAATGTACATTTTGAGTAAGAGCTTTATAAAATGCCTGAAGCAGATACCAGCCCTAGATGACTGTGTCAGCAATCAGATGCTGAAGTCGGTCACCTGATTTTTAAAGGTATCTAAGACCAGGTAGATGATTTCAAATCAAGACCCTTTTTGAGGATCCTGACCTTAACATTGGGAAAAAAAACAAACATTGGTTTCCCAAGGGGAGCATTAAATGAAAGACAGGATCGGGGATGTTATTTAGTTGCCTGCACACCCAACTTGGCAGCTGAGGGTCCCTCTGGAAGGGGAGGATGGATGGAGGCCAGGTCGATGGGTGTTTGCCTTGACCTCAGTGGGACCAGCTTTCACCTGGAGTTCCCTATAACACAACCCATTGGCTCTGCTCAGTCTTTATTCAGTTTTCTGTGTGGAAATGTTTCGGTTTGGTTTTTTTGTTTTGTTTTGTTTTTTTTAACTGCAAGGCGCTTTTGTGTTTTCCTTGGTTTCTGCCTTTCTCTTTCTTGTACTGCAATTTTCTGTCTTTTGTGCTGTTGTGAACTAGGTAACGAAGCGCCTTCCTTCCTCAGGAACATCCACTATCTTCATGCTTTCTCAAACTTCCAGCAATCACAGCTTTTCTTGGAGTGAATAAGGTGATTTCCTTTCTGAGTCACTATGTGTTGCTTGCTCTACTGCTTTTTTCCTCCTTCTAACGCCTAACTCCTGAAAACTCATGTTTAGATTTGCTCACCCAGCAAAACCCTGCTTCCCCCCCTCCCTTTTGCTTTAATTTAAAATCTTTTGCTTAAATATTCCGTCTGTCTCTTCCCCTTGGGTCTCCTGCTGCCCCTCGGGTGGGTGAGCTGGGGATGCCCGGGTGAGGTGGACGTGGCCAGTGCTGGCTCCGCTCTCCTTCCCCGCTGTAGTTTTGTGCCTTTGGGGCCTAAATACAAACTTCTCAAGAGCGTGGGACAAAGTGGGCTCAGTTGTGGTCATCCTCTGGATGACTTGGCAAACAGCTGGGGCTCGTTTGATCCAGGAGGAGCTCCCCAAAATGCCCATCTTGCCTGCTCCATCCCCCTTGTTGGTGCTACCCGTGTTCTTTGTACAAGTGAATGAGCTGCTGCGCTCAGCATCTCCCAGCGAGGGAGAAGTCTTGGACTTGCTGACCGTGGGGACGGTGGGGCTGCCCCGCAGCAAAGTGCCTTCAGTATGCGTCCCTGGCGCTTGGTTTCGCTGCGGATCTCCAGTATGACTGGCTATTTTAACAGTACCAGTTATGTGGAGATCAAGGATGGTTTCCTCCTCCCTCGGAAGCACCTGTGGCATAAACCTCCAAGCCTGAAGTTAACCCTTTCTGGGAAGCAGGGCTAGTTTCTGAATACCCTCTGTGCCTCTTGCACTGCAAGGCCCAGCCCGTATCCATCGCCGTGGGGCGCGTGGGTCGCCCCATCCCTCACGATGCGGCTTAGCCGTAGATAGGTGCGCGCGCGTCTTACATCGAACGTCAACCTCTGGGCAGGGGCAAGCGTCGCCTGTGCTGTAAAGTCTTTTTGCCTCGCTGTTGCAGAGCAGCAGGAAGGTGCCTGATTCATTGTCGGCCAGACCTTCTGTCAGACCACTTCTTTTAAGAACGTTCTCAGATGAGTCTAATGTGTTGTAACAGGTACCCTGTCCGAAGGAGTTGGGATGGTTTTAAATGGCATCGATTAACCGAATGTAACCCCTCCCTCAAATCAATTAAACTCTGGTTCTTGTAATCCTCTTGACTATCGGTGTGGGGTACCTGTCCTTGTGGAATGGAGATGCAATGCTTGGGATGCATTTTAATTTGGGGACGTTGTCCTATCCAGCCTTTTCAGAATCCCGTACGTGCACAGATCTTCTCAAACTGTGACATTTCACAGCATATAAACAAATCTTTCAATATAACTGATATTTTAGGCTAATATTAGCAGCCAACTTAGTCTGAGAATGCAGTGAATCGTGCTGACGCTGGTTATAAAAGCGAACACTGATGTATTTACAGTGAAGTATTCAAATCTCAGCTATTAAAATGATTCCAGTATTGCATCTGAATTGTACCAAAATCCCTTTTTCTAGGGTGCATGCTGTTCTGTCAGATAGAAACAAGTACGTTCTAATTCATCTGCGTAGATTGGAACTAAACATGTGTACGTGTCTGTGTATGTCAGCGTACGGTGCGGCAGGCATGGCTCCATGTCTGTATGCGTATACACGCACGGAGAGCATCCTAGTACAAGTTTACTCGATTTTAAACATCGTAGTAAGCCTATAGCAGGATAAAAAAAAGTAAAAGTGCCTAATTGAATTCACAACTTTGCTTTTAGGCGAAATGTTGCGTAGCCGCGTGGCATCCGTGGCAAACATAAACCTGCGAATTTTCTGCCAGCCTTTGTACCCGCACCCTCTTCTGAAGAAATGGGTTTAATCGGGGTGGCAGGTCCAGCAGCCAGACTTGCCAGAGCTCCAAACATACCTGGCATAAATCCCAGTTTCTGCTTGCCTGGGCATTGCCGGCGAGCCGAGCAGCCCTTCCTTCCCCGCAGACGTTAGGTGGTGCTCTCCACTACCGCATACTGGTGCAGACTGGTGCGGGAGGTGGCTGGGCTGGGGCAGAATGGGAGCTGCAGAGGACAGCGAGGCAGAGGCCGCTTTTCAGCTTTATACGGCATTTTTCAGATTGTGCAAATTGATTTATCATCCTGTTACTTGGTTGTGAATGAAATTTGGCACTTTTATTGTGGTCTAATCATTCTTCTCCTATAAAATTCTAAGGATTTTTTTTTTTCTAAAAATAACACATGAAAAGTTTTGGGGGTTTGGGAACATAACAATTGCAATATATGTGTGTGTTCCTTTTGATTTTTGCAGACTGGCCCCCTTGATCTGCCTATGTTAGTCTCCTACAAACGTATAGAGAATGGTTATGTGAAGACTGAAGATGCTGTTACTAATTTGGCAGAAAGATATCCTCTCGGGATACTTTAAAGTGCTCCATACAAACATTGCGTGTTGTCACACTGTAGGAAAACAACATGGTTTTAACCTGACAGTTCTCTTCAATATTACCAAGGACAGTAAGCAGCCATGCTGATAAAGCAGTAGCCAAGGCGCTGGCCCCACGGTACGCGTTTGTCTTTGGTCTTGTAGCTTCCACCCCCACCCCCCAAAAAAAAAAAAAATTCTGCCAAATTCTGCATCATTGGAGGCTGAGAAAGCATCTTTAGAAACTCCTCCAAAACAGCGTGAAGCAAAGTGCAAGAGAGCGATGCCAGCCCCGTTTCGCACGGGGGCTTCCTCTGCCTGCTGCAGATCTGTCTGAGAGCAGCAGAGAGCTGCTGGAGCCTCTTGCTCTGCCTGACCAAAGAAGTAGCACAGACTTTAAACCCAGTAACAGCCCCCTCTGGCTCCCCGAAGGCACTGGGGAGAGCCTGATCCTTCCATACCGAAGCTGGATGCAGCCCCGCCAGCATCTCGCCCGGTGCTGGGGCTGCGACCCCTCGGCGGGGGGCTGTCCCCTCCCAGCGATGGATTGCCAGCTGCACGCGGTCGAAATACTTGAAAATTCAGGAGGAATCTTTGCCGATGCCATCGCCTACCGGGCTGGAAGCGGTCTGCGGTCCCTACGCGGCAGCGGTGTCCGTGTGGAGGCCCGCCGTGCTGGGAAGCGCCGGAGCATCCTCCCGCTGCCGGTTTGCTGATGGGTTTATTCCTGATGGAGAGTGAAGAAAAGGTTATTTTCCCTCGTGTTGTGGGTTTATTCCTGATGGAGGTTGAAGAAAAGGTCGTTTTCCCTCGTGTTGTGGCTGTTCGTGATGGAAGGAAGCTTTCGTGGGGAGGAAAGAAGAACTTCCAAAGTTGGGCTGTGCCAGACTTCCAGCCATTTTGCCCAGGCTCCTGTGGTTGTGCTTATGGTACTGCACCGTGCAGTGGCTTCAACACCTTCAAAGCCTGAGTGGTAGCGCGGTCCTTGGGTGATCCCAGGGACACGGGCTGTGCCTGTAAACCTGCAGGCGTATAAAACTGCATCTTGAGTTATTTGCACTAAGAAAAAAAGAAGCCAGTTTAAAAATAAAATGGATACGCGAACCTGATGTCATTTTACACTTTATTTGGTTTTTAAATTGGCATGTTCTTTTTAAATCTACCTGTACCATCGTTGTGGGAACTTTTTAGGTTGTGCGCAGCAGAGGGGAGATGCCTGATGCTTGATTTTATTATTATTTTTTTTTTAATTCTCTGATATTTCATATGTGGAAAAAGCAGCTTTTTTTGTTACGTCGTCATAAGCAGTGATGGAGCACTGTTTGGTGTGAAGGTCCCCGCTGGTGCTGAGCGCCCCTGGCCCTGGTGCTCTGCGGGGCGATGCGCAGGAGCGACCGCGGGAAGCGTTGGAGTCTCCTTGCAGAAGTAACGAGCTCTGCGCCGCGGCTGGGGTTGGCTCCCGCTCTCTCCACCTTTGTGTCACTTTTACTCAAAGAAACCACAGTTTGGGACTAGATGGAACATTCCCTTCACCAGATTTCGCTGAACCGCGGGCTGTTAATTTTTGGAAGAATGGAGTCTTGCTCCCTGGCTGCCGCCCCTGAGGTCCATCTTTGGTGGAAGCAGGGTACGGATCAGCTGCAGGCAAATTCTGGGTGCATCTTAAGGACTTTGCAATGGGCCTTACCTGAGTGGGGAAGGGGTGTCCTCAGTCCCTACGGCTGGTGGCTGCTCTTAGATCACCCAGCACGGGAGGGGACGTATGGACAGGACCACTGTATGATACGCGCTGCGCTGGCCTCAACGCAAGTGGTGTTCGTTGGCAACCGTGGCTCGACTCCTTGCTGCATGCAAGTAAGGAGCTGCACTTCCAGCATGTGTCCCATGGCCAAAGCTTCCCCCCGCCCCCCCTCTTTTTTTATTTTTCCTTTTTCTAGCTCATTTCACAGACCTAAAATTCAATTTGCAGGCTTTGCCCCATTCTCAACTTCCCTTGCTAAAATGCGGTGCCTACAGGGCAGGTATGCGATGAACACGATGAAGATGTGCTCTATATGCCAAATCCAACCTTTCTCCTTAAATACACGGTTGCTGGCTCGTGTTTACATAACCTTCAACGTGCGGGCGCTGGTGCCCAATTCCTGCGATTCAAAACCATTCCAAGCCCGAATGGTCCCAAGCCTGACACCTCGCTTCTCAGCTTCTTTTGTGTCGTACTCTACTGCTAGGGTCAAAGTCTGGTCCCGTGTTAATTCAGCTGGAGGTTTTTGCTGGTGACGTTAGCGGGAACGGCGCGAAGCTTGCCTTGCACCTGCCATGTGTGAACTGTCCGAATAAAGCCACTTAAACGGGCCCATTTCTGCAGCCTGATTTAAGACGGAGCCTTCCGAGAACCAAATCTTTCTCTTCCCAAGTGTCCTGTCTCAGGATGGAGCGAGCCATGGCAAGCGCCGCGCCTTCGAACCCAAGGGACGCGTGCTGATGGGCGGGTTGGGATTAACGTGAAATACCTCGAATAGCAGCTCTTTTGGGGAAAACGCAGGTTTTCTTGGGCTTGGATCTTCAGCTAGCGCACGGGTGTGGTGCTGGGGCAGCCGGGCTGCCCTGGACCTGCAGAAGAGCTGATCCCTCGTTATTCTGCAATGGCAGAAGTGAAATTCCTGTTGCTGTGGATGACTTGTGAAACCGGGGGAAACGGGAGACCCCTTTTGGGGGTTAGAGAAGGGAAGAAAAAGCGGTGATAGTGACTGAAAGGCGTCTGCCGGCGGGATGCTGAGGCGGCCGTAGCGCGCCGGCGACGCCGTGATTGTTGCTCATGTACCAGAATACGCGCTGCGCTGTTACGGTGCTCGTTGCTGAGCTATAAAAGGTCAGTACAGGCTTATCTGTGGAAAAACTTGAAAGAAAAAAGGCTGGGTTGTTGGTTTTTTTTCATAACAATTCGTTGAAGTTTAATCACTGGCTGGTGACGCTGAAAGATGTCAGTAATTAAGTAATTAAGATTCCCTCTAAAACTGTTACGTGATAACGGAGGAACGCGGTGTAGTCGTAGCTACTTTTCAAAAACTAATCCTAATCATTACGAGAATATTATAAATTACCTGGAATTGCGTAAAAGCTTAAAACTGAATTTGTACACAAATGGTTGAAAAACTTACCTAATACTGCACCATTTAGCCAATTTCCCAGCTATGGAATTTTTTTTTTTTTAAAAAAAAAACATGTAGTATATAGAAAATGTAAATTATATACAGGCAACGAGAAGATACATTTTCAGCTTCTTGCAAAAAAAAGGACTGCAACCTTACATTTTTTCACTTAAATGCAATTTTATACATTTATGTTGCTTTGTATAAAGGAAATTGAATGTGAATGTTACCTTTTATGAATGCGACTTGCTCTTTTTTCATTACAGAAACTTTTGTTTGAAGTAATCAATAAACTTTGGTATGTTGTTCTGATTAATATATATGTGGTGGCTGTCTCATCTCCTTGGATGCTCCTAGGCAATAGTTCGTAACGGGGGCTTTTATGAGGGGGATCATCGGTGTTTTTACTGGGGGGTGGATGATGCCAGCGAGGCCGTTCTCGGTTCCCTGATGCGGAGCAGCGTTTGCCTAAGGAAACACTGGTTGCTTCCTACATATTTTTATTTTTCCAGCAAGGTTTTGGCAATTCTGGTGCCAGCTCCTGCGCTCTAAACCCATTTCCCTGAAACAGAATCTGTCAAATGAAGGAAGTAAATCCTATGAATTAAGTGAATAAATTGATCTAACTTTGTAAAGGAGTTGAACTCGGAGCTTTAGCTGGCATTTAGGAATTGGGTAAAAAAAAAAAAAGAAACTGCAGGTCCCTGTGCCCAACTTCCATATGTGCCTGGAGACTTTTTCTTAGTGCTGTGCGTTGGTGCTGTGTGGCGTGGCTCCCTGTAATAAATAAGTATTTTTTTAGTTCAAAGACTTAGAAGCACACAAATGAGGATTCTGCTGTGGTTTGTAAAGTGCCTGGAGCTGGTGAAGTCCGGGCCAGATATTTGCCTTGATGAAATTCCAACAGCGCAAAGAAACTGTTAAAGCAAGACTCGCCGCCTTTGTATAACGCACGAGAAAAATATAGAGACTTATTTATTTAATTTTTTAAGGACATGAGTCTGATTCAAACCAAAATTGTTTGTAATGAAAAGCTGACAGTTTGAAAAATTCTGTTTTGGCTGCTTCGATTTCTTCAGCTCCCATCAGCCACCGGAGGACAGATGGCTGCGCTATTTAAAACAAACTATAACCTTTAAGAAGCAGCTTGTACTATTGGAAACCAGATACACGCACTGAGAATCTTAATAGCCCGAGTGAGTGATAGTGAAAATCATCTGAAGAGCTGGGAGGGCTTTTACTCCGCTCTGGCTACCCAGGCTGACGGGACCAAAGTAGTAAATGTAAGGGATGGGAGGTGGCTGCGGGTCACGAGGTATTTCAGAAAGCACCAAATTAGCGTTGGAAACACCCGTGTAACCCTTTGTATTAGAAAGGAGAAGCGATGTCATTGGGAAGGTGATTTTTAAAAAGGACAGTGATTTATTTTTTTTAAAGGTCAGGCTGTTGGCACGTGAGGGCCCTTGGCGTGCGGAGGGGCCGGGGTGTCCCCGTCCCTCCCCGGTCCCCTGTGGCCATCGCAGAAGGGGATGCATCCGCAGCATCCTCGCTGCTGGGATGGGGGTTGGCTTCTTAAACCTTCGCATGTCTGGGGATAACCTGCTAAGCTAGAAAATATGCTGGGGCCTGGAGGAAGGGAGGGTGTGCACCTGCGTGCGTGTTCCCTTCCAAAGCCGGGGGTTGTAACAATAAACGAGGCAGGGAAAACGCCGGAGTGGGAGGGCAGAGTGGGGTCTGCTCTCTTTTCCAGGTTGACATAGCAGGTGATGTAAAATCCCAGTCCTGAAAAAATTGGTGCAGGATGAATTGGCTTCGGCGTGGCCAGGATTTCTGCCGGGCTGTGGAGGCTCTGCTCCCCCCGGACCAGCCCGGAAAGCGCCCGTGCCGGATGGTACCCCGGGATCAGGGGTGATGCTGCCTCCTGCATGTGAAATTCTCCTAAAATCCCTGTTGATGGAAACCAACCAGAGCTTAATTACTCCTCTGCACAATACTTTGATGTCGCTATGCTTATTCCAGAGGTGAGCAATTCCCTTCAACATCCATTTGACTCCAAACTATGTTTAGCCAGCTCTGTTTTTCCAGTTTCCA
>JADKXX010005222.1:0-19061 GCA_017310255.1 Butorides virescens
CGTGTGTCACTGTGGCGTGTGTCACTGTGGCGTGTGTCACTGTGGCGGTGGTTGTTTCGGCACGTGTGACGAGCACCACTGGAGTCCCACGCCCCTCAGCTTGTTCCCCTGCCAAACCCTCACTCATCCCATCCGCCAGCTCCCCTAGCGCAGTAAAATTGAAGGCCATTGCAAAATTGGGGGCAGAGGAACGGGAGCGCGAGGAGCTGTGGTGGAAGCGGCTGGCTGGGGCCGCCTTGTCTTCCGAATCCCTTTTCCTCCCGGGCGCTGCCAGGCTTGGTTTTCCATCGGGGCTGAGTCAGGAGCTCCGGCTGACGGCAGCTCCCGGGGCAGAGTCGTTCCCTGGGAACCCCCGCTGGCTGAGCCGCCTGCGCCGTGCCATTGCCCGTCTGCTGCTCCGGGGGTGTCTGTCCAAGGGCTGGGTGGTGCGAGACAGACAGCGAGCGCCAGCGACATCCTTCCCCCCCCCCCCTTCGCTTTCCACGCCGCTGACCTTCTCCGGCTGCAGGAAAGCAGTTTGCTGGATTTGGAGATGCGCTTTTCCTCAACAAGGGAATGCTAGAATCGAGCCTTTCTGTTTTCTACGCAGGAAAATTGTTTTTAGTTTCCCTCACTTTGCAGCAGAGTTTCCAGGTGATGCCGTGATGGGAACCTGGCTGTACGATTTAGTTTCCTGGCTATGTAGGCTGTGAAAGCAAATAAATTGTTCCAGTGACTTTGGTGAACTTAATTCCAGGTTCCTAGGCGAGGAACGGGGCCCAAGGATTCCCTGCTGCTACATCTCCCAAGAGTTACTTTGTGCACAAAGCTGGAATTTGGCTTGGAAAAAGCAACGCTTGGGTGGTATTGAACGATGTGGAAGTTACTGTGTGTGTGCAAAGAAAGCGCGTGCGTTTTTCTTTGGCTTTGGAAGTCTTTTGTGCTGGATGGGCTCTGTTTTGGAGGCTGACGGTGTTGGCTGGGAAGGGGCATGCAGGTGGCAGATGCTAAAAGCGCCTTCCCCTGCACGGCTGGCAAACCGGCCCCGTGCCGGTGGGCAAACGCTGGGAAACTCTTTCCTGAGTCTCCTGTAAAGGAGGAGTGACCGAAATTGGGACCAGGAGAAAATTAAAAGTACATTGAAGCTCCTAAGCATTAGAAATGCAAGAAACTAGATTTTTCTCAACTCCCACACTGCGTTTGAATCCACAAGGGTGGGTGTTGAGAAACTTTATTACATTTCTTGCGATAGATGTAAATTCATGTGTAGTTGCACTGGCTTTTCTTTACCAATTTTTGCTTAGTTTGGGTGATACGAGAAGGCGATTTTTCTGACTGGATGTGAACACATCAGAGCATCCAGTATTTTGCTCCCTCACGTTAGCAGATTAGGTGAAACCCCACCTGGAGTACTGTGTCCAGTTCTGGGCTCCCCAGGTCGAGAAAGATGAGGAACTCCTAGGAAGAGTCCAGAGGAGAGCAACGAGGATGATAAAGGGACTGGAGCATCTCCCCTACGAGGAAAGGCTGAGAGAGTTGGGCTTGTTCAGCCTGGAGAAGAGAAGACTGAGAGGGGACCTCATCAACACGTACAAATATCTTAAGGGTGGAAGTCACGAGGACGGAGCCAGACTCTTTGCAGTGGTGCCCAGAGACAGGACAAGGGGCAATGGGCACAAACTGAGACATAAGAGGTTCCAGTTGAATATGAGGAAAAACTTCTTTACTCTGAGGGTGACAGAGCCCTGGAACAGGCTGCCCAGGGGGGCTGTGGAGTCTCCTCCTCTGGAGATATTCAAAGCCCGCCTGGATGAAGTCCTGTGTAACATGCTCTAGGAGAGCCTGCTTGAGCAGGGGGGTTGGACTGGGTGATCTCCCGAGGTCCCTTCCAACCCTTGCCATTCTGCGATTCTGTGATAACGCGTAAGCCTTGTTGCCATTTAGTTTGCGTTTGGTTTGCCTTTTCTGAGCGAAGCTTCCACAGTTTGCCAGCTGTTAAATCTAAATTGGAAGAGATTCCCCGCCCACCCCACCCCCCACCCCCAAGTCTGTGGTCCCCAGCACACAGGGATGCTCTGGACCTTCAAACCTCCCCTGGGCATCCTCCCCCTCGCTGGCAGCACGGCTCAGCCCCAGCTCCCAGGGACTCATCTGCTCACTCCAGCTCCCAAATTGTATCGGAGGATGACATTCCCATGAATGTGGGATCCTTAGATCCCACACCTTGTCTGGTATCCGTACCTGGCTGGGCTTTGTCCTCCAGGCAGTGGTCAGCAGGAATGAGGTTTGGCCAGTTTTGTGTGTCTGAGCCACCACAGCCGAGCCGTGCCGGTGCCCTGGCTGCTCCAGCTCTTCCATGGCCGGCGTTTCCCCGCCGGGGTCGCTGGAGGGATGCCCGGGAGCGGGAAGCTCCTGCCCTGGGGCTCGCAGGCTCTGCCGCGGGGCCCGATCCGGGGTCGCTCTGCGCACGCCTGGACGTGCCGCCATCCGATCCCGCTTCAGCCGCGCCGATCAGCTCCTATTGTAAGGCGATGATTCAGCTGGTCCCGTGAGGACATTCATCCCTCCATGGGACGGGCACGCTGCCTGCCTGATGGCCCACAAGCCTCGACTGCGCTGAGTTAACATTTTCTCCCTATTTCTTATCTATTTTTTTTCCTTTCACAGCATTTTCTTTTGCATTTTCCCTCTTATCCTCAGTGTACATAAAACTAAGCCTTTGGAAAAGGTCATTCTGGTTTTTCAGAAGCTTCCTTTTTTTCTTTTTTTTTTTTTTTTCCCCTGTATGGTTTCTTAGCCGAGCACGCTCCCAGGTTTGGGTGACGGGGATGTGTGTGTCTGTGCTGAAGCATCGACTGCAGATCAGCCTGGGAAGGCCTCGGTGGGGAAGCACAGCCCGTGGGTCAGAAGCGAGGACCATCTGGTGCCGTATCCTGCCTCCTACGCTGTGCCGGAGTGGGTGCTTGGGGAGAAGTAAAAGAGCGAGCTTGCAAACAGAGCCTTGCCTTAAAATATCCTCCCCAGTCTGACAAAGGATAATTTAAGGAGTCCTTGGACCTGGCGTGGTGACAAACCCATCTCGCCTAGTGATGGACTAACCCTCCCGGGGCTTTCCATGGCCTTTTTGAATCCCTGGGTGTTTTCAGTGTGTTTCTGCCTGACGCGACTGCCTCAGTTTCCCATCTGTGGCATGAGATGATGCTCCTGCTGAAGTTTAAATCACGGTTTTCACTGGGGTGGGCTCACATGTGGACAGTTACTGCAGCGATTCGGGACGGGGGGGGTCTGCGCTGGTGCCCGTGGGGCTGTGGAGGGTGGTGGCTGCAGCGGGGAGCGGGTGGCAGCAGCAGTCCTGCACAGGGCATGGCTTTGCAGGGGCCTGGGACCCTTTGGAATGGGTCACGCCTGGCTTGGAAGGAGGCATTTTGCTGCTGACCTGTCTCCGTAGGGAGCTCTCCGAGAGCTGCCCATGCCTGGCTGCCAGCATCGCTGGGCTCCTGGCAGCTCCCGGAATGTCCCCCCTGCCACCTGTAGCTGGGGACTGGGGTGTGCTGCCAGCACCTCAACCACCGGTTCCCTCTCAGCATGCCCTGTCTGTCCATGGCTCCCACCGTGTTCCTGGGGGGCCGCTCTTCCCGCAGCCTGGCCATCCCTCATCCCCCATATTGTGCTGGTTTTGCAAGCGCCTCTGCCAAGTCGAGGATTTCCCAAGATTCGTGTGTGGCGGGGAGAGGTTTGCCATCAGGCTATTGAGAGAACCAGCTGAGTAGCCCCATCATCTTCCTCGGGATCAATGCATCACATCTTCCAGAAAAATAGGCATTTAAAAACCTAATCAAATTCCTAATCTTTCCCTCCAAATGGGACTCCAAATGGGAACCTGGTCTTGACTGGTGGTGGTTACAAAGCTGGTGCCTGAGGGCTGAGCCCAGGGCTCGGGGGGACGCAGATGCCCCCGCGCAGCCCCCGGCCGCGGCAGGGTGCGAGCCGTCCCTGCGGGCAGCAGGGGACAGAGGCCCTTCCAGCAGACAAGGGCATTGAAGCTTTCTGCCATAAATATTTTAATGGGTCTTTTGTGTCGCGCGCTTGGCACGGGGGACGGCTGCGCCACCTGGAATTCCGAACTGTTGCGTGTGCCAGGTTTTAGTGCAGCCGCAGAAATTGCTGTTCTCGGGCTGAGGTGGCTAAAGGTGGCTTTGCTCCGCGTGGCTCCCCTGGACAGCAAGAGTGCCTCCAGTACCCCCAGTGACTGCACTGGAACTGCTTCCCCAAGAGCCTATGTGTGTCGGAGCAGGACGCACGAGCAGCTGACCGTGGTTTTGGTGGGTACAAGGGTGTGTGCAGCTCAGAGCTGCTGTTAGAAATGACGACTGGTGATTGCGTGTGCAGCTTCTGCAACATGCGTGAGATCCCTTGCAAACGCAGAAGAGGACCGCAGCAGATTTTGCGCTTTGCATGACCAAGTCTCTAAAGTTTCTTTAGCAGCTGAACTTCTGGGGTGTGGAGAGAAGGAAATTTGTTTGACGCAAGCTATGCTTTACTGCAGGGTGCTCATCACGTGGGGAAAGGTCCCCGCATGTCTCCATCTGCGGCCAGGCTGCTACCTCAGCTACAAAGGTGGAACTGCAGCATGAGGCTGTAAACCCCCATGTGCTCTGCAGCTCTGGATGACTTTGGTGGGACCGAGTAGAAATGTCTCTTGTCAGCAGGCTCCTCTGCTTTTCTGCCCTGGGAATCTTTAGAAGTCCTGGCTGGGACCTGCAAGCCCCTGTGAGCCAGCATGCTGCAAACTCCCTTTGCAGGGAGAAACGATCCCTTGGCCTCAGGTCCCCAGGGAGGAAGGCACCGAGTCCTGGCTGGTGGACTTCACCTCCGATCCCGAGATCTTCTGTCTTTTGGTGCATTCAGAAACCAGTCCTGTGGACTGTGGAGACCTTTTCTTACCCAGCAGCCCAGGTTAGTCCAGTGCCATCCAGCGGTTAGTCCATTGGGGTTTTTAACACTCGCCCTTTGAGGCCAGCTCTCGCACAACCCATACGGACCTGGCCACCTGACGGAGGGGGGCTGCAGGGGTCTTTTCTTCTCTTGTCATCAGACGTCCCTTCGCTGAATTTGTATCCTGCTGGCACTTGTGCCTGTTCCCGTTTGCAAATGAGGAACTGAAGCCATGGGAGACACAATTTGCTCCTAAAGAGATTAGTCTCAAAGCCAGGAAACAGCTTCAGGACCTTGGCTGTCAGTCCTCTGCTCAGCCCAGGTCCTGTAAATAAGCTTTCGGTGAAGACAGCAGGCCTTGTTGAGGAGCACAATGTCCTGTTCTTTGCTACACGTTCTCTCGTGAACGTGCAGTTCAGCAGGGCATCTCTGTCGGCATCGTGCCCCCTGGCCAGCCGCCAGGCCCTCCCGGCCCCGCTCCCCGCGCGGACGCAGCCTCCCGCCTTGTTGCGGGGCGGGTACGGAGCAGGACGGAGGTGTGGGAGGGTGGATTTCCCGTGGAAATCATAGAATCGTTTAGGTTGGAAAAGACCTTTAAGATCATCAAGTCCAACCTTTAACCTAACCCTGCCATCCCACCACTAAACCATGTCCCTAAGCACCTCATCTGCCTTTCTTTTAAATACCCCCAGGGATGGGGACTTGACCACCTCCCTGGGCAGCCCATTCCAGAGCCTGACAACCCTTTCGGTGAAGAAGTTTTTCCTAATGTCCAACCTAAACCTGCCCTGGCACAACTTCAGCCCATTTCCCCTCGTCCTATCGCCCGTCACCAAGGAGAAGAGGCCTACCCCCTCCTGTCAGGCAGTTGTAGAGGGCGATAAGGTCTCCCCTCAGCCTCCTCTTCTCCAAATTAGGATCCTACTCCAGGTATAAGCTTGTTTGGGGAAGCCGCCGCTCGGAGGCTGCGCAGGTGGGGCACGATCCTGGGAAGATGCTGGGTGGAGTGGTGCCCGGCAGGAGGGGCAGCCGCCTGCGTGCCGCCCTGCTCCTGCCCTGCTCCCCCCCGCAGCCAGGGACCGGCACCGTGCTCTTGGACGGGCTTCGTGCAGACCCCATGCGAGCGTGCCGTTCGCAGTAGGGTGGTTTGCAGACAGTATAAAATAGTTTTGGGTTTTTTTTTTTTTTTCTCTCTAATATCTCTGTCTTGTTTTCTGGACGTGGTGTGCTGATAGGGAGGACGGCAATGTTTCTTCTTGTGTGCTGGATTGAATCCAAAGCCTTTTGGAACTGCTGGGTGAGAAAGCAGGGTGAGGCTCAGCCGCTCGCCGGGCAGGACGCGCACCGGGGCGGTGGAGACTTGGGATTCCTGCAGCAAGCTGTGTCCCTGACCGCTGCCGTGGGAGGGATTTCTGTCATTCTTCCCGGAGGAGCCCTTTGGCTTTTGCAGATAATTCAATTTCAAGTGAAGCTGTTCACCCAACGTGAGTGCCCCGAGCAATGGGCTGCAGGGTCCCTCCTTTTGAGTGTTTTGAGTGGGTGTAGCAATCTGGACAGAGTTAGGGGGACAGATTGCAGGGTGGTGCATTGCTCTTTCTCCTCAGATACAGGACTGCGTTTCTGTTCTTTGCCCCAATGAATATTTAATTTTGCAAAGCAGAGCGCCTTCAGCCGGAGAAGCTGCAAGGGCTGCTCTCTGCACCGCACAGGGTCCGTGGTTGGGGCACTCTCCTCTGAGGGATTTCTGCTCCCATGCAAAGCAGATGGGATGGGGATGGCCTCATCCCCACGCCCAGCCTAGCTTGTGCTCCGTCAGCGGTCCTGGAGGCTCGCACCGACGCTGGCCGTGGGCACGAGTGTCCGTGGCAGCTGGGGGAAACCCCGCTCGTTGGAGCTCCCTGAGCACCGGACCTTCCTGCAAACACCTACTGTTGACGTGGGTTTGTGTTATGGGTGTCGCTAGCCTCAGAAGAGCTTTTGGGGGCTAGTGGGCCTTCCTGCGGTGGGATGACCTGAGACAGACACTGGCTGATGACCCTGGTTAGCCCAGAAAGTCCCCGAGGGTAATGGAAATAGGTTACAAATGTGCTGACTTGCAGGCTCCCTTGACGCTGCTTCTTTGGATGTGGATGTCCCATTGGACGAGCAGCTGAGAACAAGCAGATCATGGAGAAGCTCAATGGGATCCTTTACCCTTTTCATTTGATTTACTTCAGTTTTGTTTCCTAGACTACGTCAGGAACCCTTGTGTGAAAAGCCACTATTCTTCATTCACAACAAAGCCATCTCCAAATGGATTTTTCTAGTTGCAAACAATATTTGGTCAGTGTGGTGAAGCGTAAGGCGCTGTGGCGTCAGCCTGGCAGATGTGCTACACAGCTGCTGCCTGAAGATGCTGTGGGCCTGTGAAGTTTGGAAAAGAAAACAATAGTTACCAAAGAGCAAAGCACTTCAGAGTTTGAGTTTTATGAGAGGAATTTGGACGCAGACTGTAGCTGTCCTCTCTCTCAATGTCACCACAGACCTCCACCGTATGTGGAAGTCCTGCTGTGCTTGAATCGCCTCGAAAAGGAAGATCGCTCAACAATAAACATCATTCTTGCGACTGCAGTCTGTGCAGTGGTCTTGAGAGATGGTCCTATGAGGAGCAGCAAAACGTTCTGGGCTGTGTAACCAGATGATGGGGCCAGGACAGATTCAGCGGGGTTCCCTGGCGAGCTACGTTAGTTTTTCTTGGAGGGGTAGAGACTCTGTGTTTCCCTTTTGTCTTTTCCCTGCTTGGTTTCATGCATCCTCCGAAACTCTGTGTCATGGCAACGATCTCCTCTGTGGAGGAGTCTCTGAACGTAATCATGTCAGCAGCACTTTATAAATACCTAGCTTAGAGCCTATACAAAAAATGTTACTAGACCGTTATGACAATTTATCATCCAGATGCTGCTTGTTTATAGTAAGAACCCAAAGCCTGAGGTCATACCAACTGTGTGGGGATAGCAGTGTAGTTTGTAAAGTGCTCCGGGATGCTGTAAGGCAGGGGGTTCAGGCTTGATTTTATAACAGCAACTCTATCCTATAGTGGCTCACAAAGCCTCTTTTTTTAAGAGAAACGAGTGGGCTTGCATGAAACCTTGACTTCCTCCGCCTGGTGCCAAGCGAGATGCAGGCTGGCTGTGCTGTTCATAGCCAGTGCTGGGCACTACCCCGGGGTCTTTTCTGTACTGTCCCAAGCGTGTCCTTCTAATAAAAAAATACTCAGTTTGCTAATGAACATCAACTGAAGCCTTGTTTGAGGGGCGGATATCTTTGGTGCCCCACTGCCTTTCACTGCTCTTTTTCCAGAGATTAATAGCTGAGGACAGAGGTCATGCTTCTGTACAGGGTTTGTAGTAACATCCAGCTGATGTGCCGCAGGCGCAGCGACGCGCTTGCCAATTCGATGCCAGCACTTGATTTTCCCTAACATTTGCCCAGGAGGTTGAGTTTGATGGCCAATGCAGAGCGAGCAATGAGTTGGCCAAGGAGCGGCTCTCATGGGGCCACAATCAGCCTGTTGTTGTGCCTTGACCTTACCAAAGGGCAGCCATCCTGGTCCTCCATCGCTTGTTGGATTCTCCTACCCCACAGGAGATCGGGAGGGTTTGTAAGGGAAATGCTCCCCGAGCCTTCATTGCCTGAAGTAAAGTATTCCCGCCTAGTTTTCCCTCAAATGAGTTATTTTGGATGCTCAACTTGGGATTGCTCGGAAAGGCCTGGTTTTCTGAAGGTGCTGAGTGCTCTCTTCCAAAAATGTCATTGCTTGAGAAGCAAGAAACTCAAAGTCATAAGGGTGCTGTAGGAATCTGGGTCCCCACCTCTATGCCTAAGTCAGGGATGAAACTTCCCATGGAATAAAATCTTGGGGCCCAAGGTCCTCGCTGGGAAGCACAATTCCCAAAGCGGGTCCCTCCTTGGGTTGTTCCTGAGCGTGGTGGGAACCCCTGTCCTGTGGTGCTTTGCACCTCAAACCCAAAAATGCCAGGTCCACCTGCTGGCATGGCTTTGATGGGGAAGTGGTTGAGTCCCCATCCCTGGAGGTATTTAGAAGACAGTTAGACGAGGTGCTTAGGGACATGGTTTAGTGGTGGGATGGCAGGGTGAGGGGAACAGTTGGACTTGATGATCTTAAAGGGCTTTTCCAACCTAAACAACTCTATGATTCTATGATTCTGAGATGGTGCTTGCTTAGCTGGCAGGCTGCGTGGGACGGGGTCGCCTGCACCCGCGTTTGCAGAGGGCACGGCACAGCGGGTCCTACTGCAGCCTTCCAGCACAGGTAGGATTAAAACATCTGTTGGTTTTTGCAGTTTCCATGATGATCATTGGGAAATTGCAGCTAAGAGAGACTTGAGAGAATAAGCACCAGACTCTGGGGTTAAGGCATGCGTTTTTGAGATGGTATTTCTTTTCTGGAAAGCAAAGCTTAAAAATATCTGTGGAAAAATGCTACTTTTCTTCCAACCATGGTCGTCTCCAGCTTAGTTTAAGGCTGCAGATTGCTAGGTTGTTCTCAGTGAGAAAATGTCTTGTGAAACTTTTTAATTAAGTGATTTTTTAAAAAATTGTCATTTATTTATTTGTTTTTTTACCGTGCAAAGGTTAACCCCCTTTTCCCAGCGTGTTTCCTGGACAGCTATCAATAAACCAGCATTTCCCTCTCAGATCGCCGCAGAACCAGAAACAAAAGCTGCATTTACTGTAAACCAGTAACTGTGTTGGCTTTTATGGTTGAGCACTGGAGTCGCGCGTCACAGCGCAGGGCAGAACCTCACCTGCCTCGCTGGTGGCTGCATCGTGGGCCGGGGAGGGCGAGGTGACCTGGCTTTGGGGACAGGCTTCACCCTGCCGGCCGATGCCGACGAGCTGCTCAACAGCCCCACGCCTTTCCAAAGCAAATATCTGTGCGCCGCCGTGGGCTTTTGTCTTGTGCTTTCAAAGACCCGCATGTTTGATATCATCTGCTTCATGTGTTGGAGCTTATTAAGTTATTAAATGTGATTTTTATCAGTATGAAGCTATTGACCTGGCAAAAAAAAAAAATCGACTAATAGAGAAGAAATCTGTTGCTACTGCTTGTCCACAAGTGAGGGGAAGCAGCCGAGTGAGAGAGAAATATTTGAAATACCTTTGCAGAACAAACTTCTTTCTTACCAAGACCAATTCTGGGGCCTGTTAAAATCAAGAATGTTTCTGTAGATGCCAGTGGGACTGAGGCTCGGTCCTTAACAAAGAAAAAATAACATTTTTATCTACAAGAGGAAAAAAACTGGGAGGTCAGAAGAGCGGGGAGCAGCCCGTGGCCGGCAGGGATGGCAGGAGGCAGGGTGCCCCCCACCTCCGGGCTGCTGGGCAGCAGCTCCATCCACTTAAAAGCCTGAAAAATCCTTAGGTAAAGTAGAAGTGACCCAAAAAGCTTCTGGAAAAACGTGCAATAGGATAAATACCAATTGCGCTGGAGTGCGCTGAAGTATGCAGCCTGTGTGATTTAAAACAGCCCGAAGATTACTCCCTAGGACCGACTCTGGAAAATAATCAATGTTGAAAATTTAATTATCAGAAAGCACAAGGACTTTAATCTGTATAGATGTGCTTTAAAGCATTTATTTGCAGGAACAAGGATGTTTAATTTTTAGCTATCATTCCATTTATAGATAATCCAGAAAAATGTCTGCCAGCTATAAGCTCCTCTTGTGTTTATCGAGTCTGGTTTTTGTTTCCTTCTCCCAGTGAGAGGTAAAATCATGTATATTGTTCCGACGTGCTTCATTGCTGCTGAAATGGTCAGTGTGCTAAATATGGTATTAAAACAGCCTCTCCCATTATTTAATTAAAAAATAAATCTAATAACTGGATGTAAGAACAACAACCTTTCCAGTGCACGTGGCCCCATGCCTGATGAAAACAGGATTTCAGAAGCTTATTTGCTCAAAATTAAAGACTGTAACAGTCTGGAAAGCCAACCTTGTTCCCAGTGCGGCAGCCTTGGACGCTGCCAGTCCCAGCAGAAACCTCAGCCCATTGTACTGGCGAGGCTGGGAGCCACTGGGGGAGTTTGCAAAATAGGGGAGTAAATTTAGTAACTCCAAAATATAAACATTAACATCGCGTGTACCCTGTTGAGGGAAGGGCACTCACACTCCCAGGCAGTTCTTCCTCAGTACATGGGGTAGAACGCGTTTGCTACTGAATTATGGCATTTGCCCTGGTAGAGTCATTAGAAATGTTGGTTTCTAGGAGAACGATATAACCTTTGTTACAATACTTCATATATAATTTAGGCAAGCTGCACTTTGTTCAAGTCCCACCTTTGGGTTAATACATTGATAAATGTGTTTGCTTTGGATTTTTGCTTCCTTTTTGATGGCTGCTTTTGCTTTTTTCCCCAGAAACCGCAATACCCATCTGCGCAAAGGACATCAGTGATGATTTGTTGAAAGAGTTTGCTTTTCTTTCTGGTGAGTATGGTGAACTTCTCCCGGGTCTCTCTCTCTCGGCGGTAATTAAATACTCCAGACGAACTTCCGCGCTATTTGGCAAAGCGATACTCCACACGGGATGTCATCCATCAGGTAGTCTCCAGCACCACTAGAAACGTTGTTAATAAAACATTGAGGCAGTTTGAAAGAGTAGATTAGGTTTCTGTCTCAAGCCATACTGTGAAATACTCTTACCTTCCAACACTCAACAGAAATGTGTTTCTGTAAGTTCCAGACCAGCGTCCTGATTTGCCTTTGTATTTCTGACTTCTTTTGCTGTCCCACATAAAGCACGCTCAATAAATAAAGGAAAGACCTGGTTGGTACCCAATATGTTTGCTTCTACCACCTGTGTGTTGTGCTTGAAATCGGAGGCAGGATTTGGCCTGGTTTTGCTCTTCTGGTGATGTAAAAAAACCTCTGTAACCATGGCAGCGTGTCTTCTGACCTGACTGGTGGACCTGGGCTTTGCTGCTGGCCCTCCTGGAAAGCACGCCCAGGGAAGCATCCTTGTCTTTAATCCAGGTGGCCGAGGGAAAGACAAGGCGTGGATCATCACCCTCCCCGACAACGCTCGCTTCAACGAGGTGCCCGAGGAGATCGTATCTAAAGTCTTAACATACCTAACGTCGGTCCCGAGGTATGTGGCTCCCTTCTAGCTCTTGCCTGTGATGGGCAGAGGTGTCGGCCCTGCCTGGGCCAGGCAGGGGATCTTCAGGGTAACGCGCGGGGGTGAGGGGCATCTTCAGCTCTCAGAGCAAATGAGAGGGAGAAGACGAACGATGCGAGCCCTTATGGTATCCAGGCATGGTTTTAACGTGCCAGTAACTGCAGAGTAAAAAGTGGACATCATCCCTATGACTTATCAGCCTGCATGTATCATAAATTTAGTTTATTAAGTTTCTAATTAACAGCAAGCTTTCCTTAAGCTTTGACATGTGTCACCGCTTAAATATGCCGTGCCACTGCAGAGTAATATTTTGACACGTACAAATAGAGAGTCATTACCGTGGAAAAAGAGAAATGTAACCGGAGGAAGAGGCTAATTACAGGAGCAAGCCGTTTGGGGTCCCCATTACAGGCGGCGGCTCAGCAGCGTGCCGCGGCTCCCATTACCTGCCTGTGTCTCCGGGTTAAGCGGCTGACAGTCTGCCTGTGCCACATGCAGGGCTGTATACTTAGATTAATGGCCCTCCCATTTCTTGCTACTGAGCCTGGTGACTCAGTTACCTGGAATGCTCAATTTCCTTGAATACTGCCTGATTTGGCAAATTTCTTCCTTCGGGGAGAGCAGGTTGACAGCAGCTCGATGGGAGCTTTCTGTCAGCCGCTGCCTTGGAAGAAGGACCATGTGTTGAGCCACCTCTGCAGAAAAAAAAAAAAAAAAAAAAGGCCTCTGGTTCCTCTGTCCTTTTTTTGGGTGGACTCTGAAGTTTCCTGGGCTCCTGAGCCACAAAGCACTGGCCTGGTGTGGACAGGAGCCATGGTGTGTGCCCGCCAGAGGGGCTTCTCCTTGCAGCCGTGTCCGTGCAGCTTCCCAGCTCGGGATGGCTTCTCCAGGGCTCCTTATTTCATGTGAACACCCTGGCATTAGCATGACGAGCAGTCTTGGTCTCCCTGTAATAGGGCAAACTCAATCAAGGAACTAATGAGAGCTGCGAGCTTGCTGGTGATTCAAACATGTTCAGCGCGTTACTAGTAAAACCGCTTTAATCATGCTTCTCTGCTCCGTCTGCCACCATAACAGCCTGCCTCAATACCTGACCCTCTTAAAAAGACCTGCTTTTTAACACTTCAGAGCTGAAAAGGCTGTGGTGTCAGGGAGTAGGGAAAAGCATCCCGTAATTGCGGGTGGAAGGGCTGTGGTACCCCTGGGCACGCGTCCCTGAGTGGCATCGCAGCATGGCATCAGGATTTGGGCTTTGGGCTAGAAAGTCCCTAAAAGAGGTAAATATTTGACCTGCATGGCAGCTGTGGATGCACCGACATCTCCCTGCCACCACCCTTTTGGATGGGTCTGGACGTATCAAGCCCCCACGTGCCGTGCCTCTCCTGTGCGGTCAGCGGCAAGGGCTGTGTCTCGTCCTCCTGACAAAAGTCCAAGGAAACCTCGTGGGATGCCACATCTGTAGTATTTTGGGAAGCTGAATTTCACAAAGCATTTTTTTCTCCCGGGAATAATTGTTAGATAAAGGAGGTGGATGCTGTGAGCCATGCTCCGCTCCACCAGGTGACTGCATTAGTAACAGAGCCGGGAGGAAGATGAGTCTTGTAGGCTTCGTAGAGTTTTACTTTAGGATTCCTGGGAAGCGGGCTGCAGGCTGGAGGCAGCTGCAGAAGGCGCTTGGATGGAAGAGCTGTACAGAAAAATAAGTTGTGGGTCCCCACCTTTCCTGCCTTGTGCACCCAAGTCAAATTGCATGTGGGGGGGCTGCCGGGGGGCTGCGGGGCTGCCTGCGGGCTGGCTTGGCAGAGCAGCACCGTGCGATGGTGCATTTGAAGGAGGGGCACGGGTAAGTGTGACGGATCCCTGGATCCGCAGAAAGGAGACCGTAGGAGTGATCTTGCTTGACCGTCCAGCTTTGCGGTGTTCAGGCAAGCTCTGCACGTTTCCCTCAGATTGGGAAGTGAAGTACAAGGTGGTTCAGAGCCATGGCTGGTGAGGTGACACAGAGTAATGAAACATGGAAGGGTGCTGTTGGCTATAAATACCCCTGAATTTAAATTTTAGGCAGCAGGTCCTGCTCCGATCCCACCAGCCACACGGAGTTTCTCAGTCCTGTGATAAATCTCACAACTGCAAACTCAGGGATCCAATTTCAAGTCCTCCTGCAAAACATCCCAAGTCTTTATTTTTAGTCTGGTGTGTCCTGCAACACATACAAAGTTAAGAGTAAGGAAAAAAAAAGTGACAAGAAGCACCCGGAGAGCAATAATCCTCAATCTGGTTATCTGTCTCCGTCTTTCTCTGCTGCTGGATGCAAATGAACTCACCTCTTGCAGCCTTGGTGAGAAAGCATTGATTTATTTTTATTGTCGGTCTAAAAGGTACATCGCAGGACTGGAAATCTGATAAACCCGCAAGGCCTGGGTTGCAAATAGTCACAGACTTGCTCCGCTAGCCCCAGAATAAATTAAAAATTTCCCACAGTAGGTCTCAAGGCTTTTGGACAGCTGGGAACTTTCTTCTTTGTGCCTGTAAGGGAACTGATAAAAGTAAATGAACATGCGGAGGGGCTACTCGCTGCATACAGCCTTGTCTTGAGTAAATGGCATACTTTGGCATACTTTTATTAACTGGCAATACACTACAGTCTGGCTGCTTTTTCTAAATTACTTGGATTCTGGGGGTTTTCTTCAGGTTTTATTACAATAACAGCAGTGCTGTGGAAACTATATTTTTTCTTTTTTTTTCTTTTTTTTTTTTTAAATTTTTTTTTTTTTCATTTACAGCCTGTTGGGAAATACTGTGAGGAGTTGGGTAATTGTTTTCCATAAGACAGAGATGCACCTTTTAAAGTTTTAGGGTGTGCTGAAGAACCAAAGGGTGTTAGTTTTACCTCAGACAAAAAGATCATTTCCCCCACCACCCACCCGGGTCATTTAATTTTTGGTGGGGGTGAACAGAGCTGACAGAAACCTGCAGAATCATCTCAAACTATTTTAGCTAAAAAAGGTTTTGGCTGAAAAGTCACGCCTGATCCAGATCACAGTCTGTAACCTCAGACTTTATTACGTGCAGGAGTTTTGTGTACGACCCACGGGTAAAATCTGCCGTTCATTTTCTCTGCTCTTTTCTGGTACGCCTCAGTGGCAACGCACAAATAAACCTTTGCGCTTTGAGTGTGACATTAGAGCTCCATACGATACAGCTGTAGGACAGCTCGGGAGTCAATTGTTATTATGAGCCAAAGGGAATTTTTTTTTTTTTTCTCCCAGCACAACTGCCAATTGCTTTTAAATACATTTGCCAAAGGCGCGGCTATCGCAGACCAGAGCACCGAGATGGGCATTGAATGAAAGCTCCTGCATTGGCTTCAAATGCCTTTTTATTTTTTTTTTTTTCTGTAGAGAAGTTGCCAAGCATTGTCTGCCATGTGACACTTCTGAGTAATCCACCATGTGTTTTCTCTTGCCAAACACAAGGATTATTGAAGACGGTGCTTGCGCCAGGCTGCCGGCGTGGGGCTGTGCCCAGGGCAGATACCTGACCCAGCTCTGCGGAGCCAGCACGTGTCCTGGGAGCCTCTCCGCAGCACTGAGATGCCCGGATAGGGTGGCGTGGGACATGGCTATCCTGTTCCAGCATCCGCAAAATAAAGACTGTAAATATTACCAAAGTATCCTGTAAATACGCTCACATCACGGGACTTGCTTACAAGCTGGCGTAGCCTTACCTGTGTGCAAACCTGATTCCAGTTTGTAATTCAGACTGCCCTGGAGCATGTATTGTCACGGGCTGAGCCGGGCTGAGCTGTACGTGGCTAGCCTGGGAAGGCGATGTGGCAAGACTTGAATTACAGACATGAGCTCGCCGGCGTGTTGGGTCACCTGCCAAACTGGGCATCCCCGGTACTGCTTGCTCGCTTGGGATTTCAAAATAACTTAAAGGATTTGGGTGTCAAAAGGGATGTCAGGAAGCTTGCGCTTGCAAAGGGAACCAGAACGTGCTTGGAAATTGCCTCCTAGCAATCGCTGCCTCTCCCGCGGGGCCGCAGGAGGTGCTGGGGAAGCCCCGGCAGCCTGTTCCAGCCCCAGCCCGCCATCTCCCCTGCCAGGCTGGCATCACCCTTGGTGCCATCTCTGTCACCTTGTGCCAAAAGAAGCCAGGAGTCCTCACTGGGCTGCTGTAGTCCAGGCAAGCAGGTAGCAAGCTCCCTGGGAGGGACGAGCTCAGCGGTGAGGGCAGGGATGTGCATCCTGGGGCAGCGGCTGGCGGAGGCTGCCGGTCATCCCCGGGCTGCTCAGCAGGAGCACGGCTGCCTCCGACCCATGCAAAGTCCTTCTCGAAGACCAATGCCCATTTTGAAAGAGGTGCATAAACCTGGGCTAACCATAAGGTGGGCTTCCCAAATTTCTTGCTGGAGTCTGCTCAGGGAAATTTTTTCAAAGGAAATTTTGGCAACTGTGGAAATACCAAAATGTGGCTGGCACTCGGTGTGCTTGGGTTTGGGGTTTTTTGGGGGGAACAAAGTCATATTCCTTCAAAAAGTTATCTGGTTACTTGGTATTTTCTTATTTTATAGTCAACATGAGTCTGACACCAAATTTATCCTAATCCTGGATAGAAGATTGGACACGTGGACATCGGTCAAAATGACTCTCCAAAAAATAGCAGTAAGTTCCTCTTTAATGTTCGTTTCTTCTAATGTACTAAGTCATCGTGCCCATTATGTATCACTTTCAGAAAACACTGAGAATTGGGAGCAATGATGCTTGTACTTTCTCTCTAGGTAGTGTTTTGTTTTACAGCCCTATAATTAATTCAGTCATAGGCCTATGCCCCATTTGAGGGCGTAAATGAGCTGTTTGACTGTTAACTGATTCATTTGCTTGGTTCTGTACTTCTTCGTAATGGTTGAAATGTGCTTTGTGCCATGTTCTATGCTTTTGATGGGTGGAGAATTTGGCTTCATGTATGTTCTTTCCAAACACTGGTTACTAGTAAGACTATATTTTACCTTGTTGTCAGTGGTTGAAAGTATTAGGTTCTTAAAACAGGCTTCACCAGCCTTTGTATGGGGACACGGGTGGGAAGACCTATTTTAAATGTGTATGTGTGCATTCCTCTATTTTAAATATCTATTGCACATGTTTATGTGCTGCCCATCTGAACATACCTTAAAAGTAAGCTTTTTGCAACTCAGCAGTGCATTGCGTCTTGTGAAATCAAGCACGGCATTACTGCAGCAGCGCATGCAGGTATAGAAAAGTCACGTTTATAGGTGCATGGATAGGTAGGAGCTAGTTGATAAATGCTTTCCCACCCAGACCATGCCGTGTGGGTGAGTCAATGAAAATATTTCGGGTGTATTGTTAGTGCCTTTGCTTCTGCTTATAATCATTGGAGTTAAAGGCATCGATCCGTCTGATGGAGAATGAAGTAAACGGTGTGTACTGAGAAAGCAAGCTCCCCCCTGATTCTGGTTAGATCTGATGAAGTTAGGTCCTTTGCTGTTTTAAGTATTTAGTACTGGTCCAGCTGAACTTGGCATTGCAAGTGTCTAGGCTTTGACGGCGTTTTGCTGGTAGGCACCCAGTAGAAGGAAGAGGGTTACCTTTTTGCAGCGTCTGCAAGATACTGCTCTCAATGTCTTGGGTTCCAATTTTCCTGAATTTTATAAACTGAATATCTAAGTACGGTCACCATTAGAGAAGAAGCAGCAGCACTTAAAAAGTAGTGATCACCAAAGTGATCATCAAAGTTTAGTTCTGCTGCCAGCGTTTGAATAGATGCTAGTCCTAAGAGCATCCTTGAAGGATGGTGTAGGTCCTTTGCATAGTTTGGAAGTTTCAAATGTGAAAAAATCCTGTCCTGATTTGTAGTTTCTACAGAAGTGTGGTTCATTTTGTGTTTAATAAGAAAATGTAATTGTTTTGTGACATTAGAGCATACACCCTATTCGTGTGCCTGTACGCGCTGTGTGTCCACGTGGAGAAGTGACTTTGCCTGTAGTATCAGGGCTGTCCATGTAGATAACGTGGAGGTGCTCCACACAAAGAGGAACGAGAAGCTGGACACCTCTGTCCCCTAAACCTTAAGACTTGGGAATCTTGCCTTAGAAGCAGGGTCGGGCCCTAGAGGGGCTGTCTTTGTGTCCGGGAGGCGTTTGACTGGTCTTGCCTTTGTGGAGCTAACATAAAAGCTTAACTCTTGACTTCTTCCCAATCATATACCATAATCCGTGCTGCAATAAAGAAATCTTTCTTCTCATCTTTGTATGATTTTGGAATAAAGAAGTGCAAATAAGCTGAATTTGAAATACACAGTGTCCTATTTTTTCAGCATATGTATATGCAATTGCAGCTCTGCGGTTGTGCATCAGATGCAGAAAAATTTTGTGTCGGAGCGTACAGATTTTTGTTTAACTCTTTGTGTCTGTCTCTTGAGTTGCGGGGGCCAGCCGGGCTCACCCTGGTACCTCTTGCTTTGGGAAGCGAGGCCTTGCTGCCAGGGTCAGGCCCCAGGTTTCGGCAGGAGCATCTTTCCTTACTTCCCCTACAAAATCGTGAACAACATTTAAAAAACGTGCTTTTGGGAGACCTGCGGGCGGGGGAGAGGGAAGGGTAAAAGCTCTAAGCCGGGAGGAGCCCTCATCCTCGGAGGGAAGGGCTGGCCCCGTCTGCAAGGGGGATTTTTGGCATTCCACCTTAAAAACGAACCCGGCGCTAGGAGGGAGAGCGGGGCTGCCAGCCGGGAGCCCGGAGGCGGGAGCCGAGAGCCCGCAGCCGGGAGGCGGGAGCCGGGAGCCCGCAGCCGGGAGGCGGGAGGCGGGAGCCCGCAGCCGGCAGCCGGGAGCCCGCAGTCAGGAGGCGGGAGCCGGGATCCCGCAGCCGGGGGCCGTGAGGCGGCGGGGCCGCCTGCCCTCCCTCCGCCCGCCCCGGCAGCGGGGAGCGCCGCGGGGCCCCGGCCCC
>JADKXX010005223.1:0-35597 GCA_017310255.1 Butorides virescens
GGAATTCGGAATTTCTGCACCAGCGATGCCGGCAGCATCTGCGGGGGTTAATTATGCAGGCGGCTGAAATAAAGGTGGCAGAGCGCTTGGGAGTTTCATTTTGGCTCGGGGTGTCTGGGGGTGTGGGGGGGTTAACGCTCAAATTAGAGGCACCTGGCATTTTCTTGCATGACTTTTCCTTGAAGGGACAGCAGAAAGTCATTTGCTTCGGCACCTGTATAAGGGCCGCCAGCCTCATTCATTCTCCATTGCTCGGAAACAAACTTGCTGGCAGATACTACTTTTTCCTTACATTTATTGATTTCCAACCTCATGAATGTCCCGGTGAACTGCAGGGAAGAATATTTTCTGAAAATTGAATTCCTAAAATTAGGAGAAAAAAAAAAAAAATCAGATTAAATGAGACAGGATGAGGCATTCACTGAGGAGGTAATAACCGTGATGCTTTCGGTGCGTGCCCTTTCTTGTGCTTCGTTAGCCCCGCTCATCTCTATTGATATATCAGGGCTATCTATGTGGTTATAGTCGAGCGTGTATTTAAGCAAGTTGCTGAAGTGGGGCCTGAAGGGATACACGTTTGGGTCCCCAGAAGGGGAGGGATGCTCTGAGCGTGGTCTGTGCTCAGCGAGATCGTTAACAGCAGTGAGATGTTGCCGACTGCCTGATTTAGTGGAATTGCGCCGATAGTTTTCTGTCTTTCCTTGATAATGCTGCAGAGGAATAGCAGAGGACAAGGGCTTTAGAGGGTTCTTTTAAGTGTTCTGTTACATAAACCCAAGTTTGTCAAATGCACGAGATTCTTTTTAGTGTTGTAAATAATAAGATAAGACGCAAAGCAAGATTAAGGACCCTTTTGTCTTTGCTTTCTTGAATGTATGATGGGGAAGGGCTTTTTTCCCAGCAGTACCTTCAGCACCATTAGAGTTCAGTTTGCAGGTAACTTCTCTGCACTTCAGCCCTTAGAAGAACTAGAATTGTAGCAGTGATTAAAAAAGATATAGTCCCTTCAGGAATGTTATCCCTGGGGAATTACTGATCTTTTCATAAATATATATATAAAAATATTTTTTTAACATTTCGTCCTTTCTCTTAAGTCTGTAAGAGGGCACAGGGCATGGTTTGATTGGTGGCTGTCTTTCTGCAAGCTTATTTCTTGGCTTGTTTGTTTTTTCCGTGCTTGAAATATATTAGGTATCATTTGCAAAGCTGTATTTCTCAGGTTTTTTAGCTACTCACAAGTGCTGACCTTGATCTTATACGTATAAGATCTTATATGTATAAGATCAGCTGAAAAATCCCCAAACACTTTCTAAACTGAATGAAAATCAAATTACCTGTCCTGGAAACCCAGCTACCTCTGTGGTGAAAGATATCAAGGACCTAAGGGGATACGGTTGTGTGTGTATGGGACATAAAGTTGTATCCAAGAAGAATTTGCCCCTGTGGCGGATGTGGCAGAAGGATTCGAGTGCCAGGTTGTGGTCTCTCCTTGTATGATGTGTGGAACGCGTTGGTATCCTGCATTCACGAAACCAAAGTTGTCCAAAGGCACCTTTGCTCTCAGAGAGGCGTTGCCCACCTCGTCACTCTTGCAGTGTAGTTTTGGCAGGCGGCTCTGCTTGCCTCCTGATTGCTGGTCCATCTTCCAGGAGCTGTGGGTTTCCTGCCCAAGGGCTCAGAGGAGAAGACATTCAAAGTCTCCAGCTTCCTTTTGGGTGATATGGTTGGGAGACCCAGGCCCTTCCTCCGGGGAGTCTGCCCTGCGCACGAAGGGTGCATGTCCAAAAGGACTTGAAGGAGTATAGAATCATAGAATCATAGAATGTTTTGGGTTGGAAGGGACCACTAGAGGTCATCGAGTCCAACCCCCCTGCAGTCAGCAGGGACACTGCTAACTAGATCAGGCTGCTCAGAGCCCCGTCCAACCTGGCCTTGAATGTTTCCAGGGATGGGGCCTCCACTACCTCTCTGGGCAACCTGTTCCAGTGTTTTACCACCCTCATTGTAAAGAATTTTTTCCTTATATCTAGCCTAAACCTATCCTGATTTAGTTTAAAACCATTACCCCTTGTCCTAACACAGCTGGCCCTACTAAAAAGATTTTCCCCAAAAAAGGGAGAGGAGGGCAAAGCAGGCTCATCTCTGCTTGAAAGTGCTGAACAGGGTTAAGGCAGACAGGGGATGGAGGGGGATAATGATATAAGACCAAGGGAGGATGTATCTCTGTCGCTTTGTTCTTCTCAAAGATATTCCTGACTCATTTTTCAGGAGGGGGTCAAGGTTGGAGCCTGAAGTTCAGAGACCTGAACACACTGTTGTGTTTCTGAGCTGGAAACAGTGACTTTCCACAAACTCTGTGGGACTTCACCATTGGATTCACCTACAATGGACTCCTAACCATGCAGAATGACCTAAAATTACATCCTCCAAGCTCCTTTAAAGCGTTATAAGACCATTGGCCTCACAAGGCTTTGCTTCAAGTCAGTTTGAGCCATTAATGCCAGGGGTGCAGGGCCTGTCTTGGAGCAAAAGCATCCTATCCTTTGAGGTTTAGCAGCTCGTGGTGGCTCCTCGGTGATATCTTGGAAACCCTGTTGGGGGATGCTACTGTTGTCTTGTCTGCAGAGAAATGCCCACTGGGAAATGGCCAGGATGTAAAATGAAGCAAACAGGGACGTGAGGGTGGGTGTGAGGGAATGACACGTGATGGACTTACAGCTCTGCAGGGACCGGCATGACATTGCTGTGAACGCAGACTGACAGGTCTCTTCATGGGATGTCCTAGTACCATGGGATGTACCGGAGCATGAAGAGTGTCGAAGACAGCCAGGTCAGCCAACAGGCCTGGAAAGAGCAATAGAAGTGTTTACTGGGTCCAAGGGAGAGCCAGTGCGGTGGGGTGGGAGAGGCAGCCAGCTTCTTGGGGACGCGCTGGAGGATGAGTGTGGAGCTTGCCAGACTGTCCAGTGAAATATTAATGCTGTAAATTTTCAGTTCATTCAAAATGTCTACAAGCCTGTGCCAGTTCTGGTGGTGCTTTCCTCAGTGAAGGTTTTCTGCATCCCAGGCAGAGGTTCTTCTCAACGTGAGGAACCTCTCCAACTCCTTGGAGATATCCAGTAGCCTGTGGATGATTTTCTTTCTAGTAATACGGAAAGCTCAAGTTAAAAATCTTGAGCTGAGCAGGGTCTCCAAGATGGGCTTCTCTTCAGAGCTGTGTCTAGTCGCTGGGCTGTTGGAGGGCCTGCCTGTGGTTGCCTTGCAGGAGAGCTGGTCTTCCTTGTGGAGCGAATTAAACAGGCGTTGAAGCAGGGAGCTGAACCTGGATCTCCTGCAGCCACGCTTTCTTGGGCAAGACCTGTCTCAGAGCTGCAGAGGTCTGGTGATTCCGTGGCCAGGTTTAGATCTTTGGCCCATCTGCAGGTTTGATGGGGCTGGAAGTTGGCTCCTTGGGTTGTTGTGTTGTGTGGCTGTAGCCGTCCCTGCGTGTCGGGCTGGCAGCCATTTCAGAGGTGTCGTGTGCTAACCACGTGTACCACGTAACAGAGGTACGGCACCCAGGGCCTGGAGCCAGCACAAACGTCTCCATTATTTAATGGTTTGCTCTTGTTTCTAATGCCGAATCTTTGTCCCTGGCACCATTCTTGTTGACTTCCAAAGGGTATGAATTTGGCATTTCATTCACATTCATTTCTTTATTTTTTTTTCTGCTCCTACTTAAAATAACAGCAGATCAATATCTTGAATTTATGTGGCTGGCTTGATCCTAGAAGTCACTGTCCTGTTCAAAGTGGAGTTGTGGGCAATGGAAGCCACAACCTGACCTTTCCTACACAAGAAAACATAGCAAATGAGCTACGATGCAATTCATGGATGTCAGATCTCAACTGTAAATCATGGCTTTTTTTGCACAACACTAATGCATGTTTATGGGAGCGGTCTTTGTTTTGAAGGCATAGATTAAGTGCCCTGCAGCGCAAAATACCTAAACACCTTCATTACTCTCACCCTTGTGTAGATACTACTGTCGTCTTTCTTGGAGGTAGTGGAGGAGGGTGGTGCCCAGTGACAGGACAAGGGGCAATGGGTACAAACTGAAGCATAAGAGGTTTCAGTTGAACATGAGGAAGAACTTCTTTAGTTTGAGGGTGACAGAGCCCTGGAACAGGCTGCCCAGGGGGGTTGTGGAATCTCCTTCTCTGGAGATATTCAGAGCCTGCCTGGACAATGTCCTGTGTAACATGCTCTGGGTGAGCCTGCTTGAGCAGGAGGGTTGGACTGGATGATCTCCCGAGGTCCCTTCCAACCCTTGCCAGTCTGTGATTCTGTAATATAAGGAGGAATATATGGAGAAATGTAACCTGGCCTGGCAGGATCTCAGAGAAAAATCAAGTGTCTTAATTAACTCAATTCTTTGCCTCATGCACTTATCCATAATTTAATGATATGACTTCTGCTTTCTTAAAAATTCTTTTTCATTCTCAAGCACCCTTTTCACAGATCTATTTAAAAACGCACCTGCCAACCATATGCTTGTAGAAAGGCTCCAGCAGCCTAGACAGGAAATTCCAAATTCTTACCACAAATTAAATGTTGCTTGGTAATTACCAGGGACAAGAAGAGTATGCTTGATGCAGTTATGGGATGATTAGCGAGTTTGGCAATAAATTTTGCTTCCCCAATCTGTCATTCCTGTTGATATTCCAAGCCCTCTGTTCCCTGCTAAGTTGTGATTTTACTCCCTGGGTTATAATGCTGAGCACAATATATGGTATTAAAGTTTATAATGAGTGGCCCTCCAAGGCGCATGGCTGAACTCCTGCCTCTTCCAAAGGGAAGCGGGACTGGACAATTCTCCTGCAGTTACGTCCCATATCTCTAAACCACTTACAGTGTCTCCTTCCCGTTCGGAAAATAAGAAAAGGCATTCAGGGCGATCAGAAGAAAATACCAAGATCTGAATGATTTCCCCTCTCTTCAAGACATTTGAAGGCCACTGTTGGACCTGCCACATCCCCGGGTTGAATGTCATCTCTGTTTCCTTGCAGGCGTCTTTCCCAGGGAACCTGCACTTAGTGATGGTTCTTCGTCCCACGGGGTTTTTCCAGCGCACCTTCACTGACATTGGATTTCGGTTCAGTCAGGAGGATTTTCTACTCAAGTTACCGGTACGAGCGTGCGGAGGTGTTGTGCCTGCGCGTGATCGGAGACTGCCCGTGCACCTCGGGTCGGGAGGGTGACAGTGTCCCGCTCTGCAGGCACCTGTGTGAAGAGTAACTGGAAGTGTCTCTGCCAGTAGTGCCCTATTTCCACCAAATTTTTCTCCACCAAATCTCTCCTGTAGCATTTTTCATCTCCCTTGTGCAGAGTTTGCTCCCCACAGAGCATGTCCATGGTAATGGGTGGTGGCCTTCTCAGCCTGTCCTCATCTCCCATGGATAACACCATGCTCAGGAATTAACGTTTAATGTCTGAAAAGTCGAAAGATATGTCTAGTGTAGCTTTTGTTATGAATTCCACCCATAATCGCCATTTTCATCTCAATTTAAACTCCATACTAACATTGTGTTGGTATTTGTTTCTCTAATAGCAACTGAAATGGTTTTATATTCTTAAGTCAAAGTTTCCAAGACTTCTAAAGCCACCTTGATTATAGGACATAGTAAGAATAATTAAGAGAAGAAAAGTACATTTATGGCATCTAAGGTTGACACAATTACAAACCCGCAACACAAACCAATGTTTTCCTTTAGGAAATAGTATGATTTTCACAAACTTTACATTTTTCACTCTAAAATGATTGTAGTTTTCACAGTTTTGAGAATTCATGACTTATCCCTGGGCAGATCAAGACACACAAAACCTCACAAATATATATTTATTTGAAATTGGCCAATGCTTCATAACTTATTAAAATGTATATATTTTTTCCAGATTACTGGTCATTCCTTGGGAAAAAAACTGCATTACTACTTTTTTTTCAGCTCTGTTCTGCAGTCAGATACTGCAGCATCTCACTGTGCTTTGCATTTAAGGAAGAAAGCACCTGGGGAGATCAGGGTTGGCTTCCAAAAATGGGCAAATACATCGAATAAAAGCCCTGTTAAGCCATAAGCATAAGAAGAAAGCCACGCTGTAGAACAATATTTAGAGTAAACCCAATTTTTAGGTATATAAAATGTTTGTAGGCTTGATCTGGGTGTGACTTGGATAGAGGTGATGGTCAACCAACTAATGGTGTTGCCTTGTTTGTAGGTTGTTATGCTGAGCTCGGTTAGCGACCTGCTGACCTACATCGATGAGCAGCAATTAACCCCGGAGTTCGGAGGCAGCCTGGAGTACTGCCACAGCGAGTGGGTCATCTTCAGGACTGTACGTACCGGGGCTGAGCGCTGGGCTCTTGGGTGCTTAGGATCGATTGAAGAAGGTTTTCCGTAAGGCAATGAGCAATGGGTAGCTGAAAGTAACCCCTGCAGCCAGCTACGTTTCCTCGATCAGATTTGCAGAGGAGTCAAGTGGCATTAGGCACTTGATGGGCTTATAAGGGAATTGGGTGATTAACTCCCTCAGGCTCCTTTTGAAACTGCTCCTGAAAGATCTGTCTTCTTAAGTCTTTATTAAAATTCCCTTAATGGTAGATACAAAATAGGCTTTTTTTTTTAATAATGGTTGCTTCATGTGATTAATAGCACAAATGTGTTTGGGAACCAGGGCAATGAGACTGCTGTCTGCATACTGACTGAATGCAGAGAATTCAGAAAATGTCCTATTATTTTTTTTTCTTTGCAAGAATTTTCCTTTAATATTGCCAGGAATCAGGCATTTATTTCCCTGAGCTGTGCCTTGCCGTGTGTTTCTGTGTTTCCTGTACACTCTTAGTTTTCACTGGGACTTTGTCTCCCAGATTAAGGTCAGGTTGGATTCCCAGTTACCTTCCCAACAAGCCAAAGCACTAATGCAAAACCTACCAGACATCCTAGTGCCCCTTGTCCTGCAACATCATCCACACCAGCAGATGCAGAGCTCAGTATAAAGACAAAAGCACAAGACATTGTGGCTGGATAATGCAAGCTATTGCTTGTGCCATTAACTTTGTGCCAATTTACACTGATGCACTGCCAAATTAATGAGTTTTTTATATTTCTGGCTCTTAGTTTTGTTATTTTGCACGATATGTTAAAGCAGTAATGGCATAGCTCTCACACTTGGAGGCAAAATGACAAAAAATGTTAGGTTTAATCTAAAAAAAGGATGAGTTTCTGGACCATAGCTGCATATGATAGATAAGTGTCCATATGAAAAACCTCTCTCAAAATGCTCTTGTAGTGTGCTCATAAAACATTTCCTGAAATTTCCATGGAAAATACATGCTGTTTAAAGGAAATCTAAATGCGATCTGTTACATTTGAGTTTATTACCCCATTCCCAAGAGCAGAGCTGGAGCTCTTCCTGTGTCCTCCGGGGGACAAGTTTTCAAGCCTCAGCAGAGCTGTGTCCTCTGCTTTTGCGGTGATTTGCTGCCCGTTGAGCAGGAGACCGGCAGCTCCTTGTGATCCAACCACCTGGTTGCAGTCTGTGCTGCGAGTGGCTTCGTGCTCTTCCCCTCCTGCAACTGGTGGGAAGATCAGAGCAAAGAGCAGGGCCAGGAGAGCCCCACCTCACCCTGTGGTGTGGGAGCTGTCTGGCATCCAGAGCTCCCAGTGACTGTCTGGGATGTGCTGGGGAGGTGCCAGCACCATTCGCTTCCATCCCACTGTCTCCAGTTTGTCTCCAGCACGCTGCTGAGCTCCTTCCTTTGTCCTCTTGGTGAAGCTGTTGATGAAGTGGCCATGGTGCCAGACTGCCTTGTAACCCACCGTTTGGGCTTGCAAAGCTGGAAATGTCCATCACCAAGCAGCCAAACACACCTCCAAAGACTGGAGGTAGTATGGTGTCTGGGTTAACTAGAGGAGAAGGAAGATAGAAGAGGAATTACAGGAATATGTGAGATGGTTCCTATGGTGGCTCTGCTATAGACCTCCAATATGTGCTAGGAAAAAATCTGAGTGCAAAAGAACAGGCAGCAGAAAAGAAAGCATAAGGTATCTCTGCCCAATACTATCCTTATTTAAGTCCCCATCGTGGATTCAAAGTGCACTAAAAGCCACCTGGCCCCATGTTGGTGGCCACTAGCTAATGCAGCGCAGCACACATCGGCTCCGTCTGCGGTGGACATCCCACCCACCTCTCTGAGCAAGCTGTTGGGCTCCCCTGCAGATCTCAGCCTTCGCCCTTTGCGCACTCTTAATGAGCTGTAGGAATGTCCTGAATCCCAAGCTGATGGCAGTTACCGTCTCCCACCAGGCGATAGAGAGTTTTGCACTAACCGTGAAGGAAATCGCGCAGATGCTACAATCCTTTGGCACGGAGCTGGCAGAGACCGAGCTACCGGATGACATGTATTCAATCGAGCGCATCCTGGCCCTGCGCACGGAGAAGTACTACCAGCTCAAGGTATGTCTCAGCAGCAGCTCCTCCGTGTGTTTTCCAGCCCCTGTTTGCGCAGCAAGATGGGATTTCTGGGGTTTGACTGCCTGTTTGTTTGGTGCCCACTCCTTCTTCCCTCCCATGCATGTGTACATGTTGACAGACAAAATAAAACACAGCTTGACTATTTCTGTATGTTACCCTTACATTTGCCATCCACTCAAGCAAATTACCCTGCCAGCATCCAGCAAACTGTCTCAGCTGCCGCCTCCTTGCTGGCTGCAGAAGTTGGTGCCTGTAGTGTGCTCCTCCTGTGGGCTTTGCACATCTTGCTGGCAGGAGAGTGAGTGGGTGGGTGGCTTCGTTGTCTCTGGGTTCATGCCCCTGGTGGGGTTCCCTCCACTTCACCCCCACGGCTGGAGGAAGTTGCACGCCAAGTTCATCAGCGGGTCTGGAGGGATGGTTTGTCCCCGGGTCCCCCCACCTGATGCAGCTTCCCAAGGTGGGGACTCGGGGAATGCTGCTGGAGAGCATCCAAGGTGAAGATTTCTTGTGAGCGTGTGGTACAGAGCATTCCTGGTGTGATCCCTGGCTTCATGCGAGCCTGCGTGCTTCACCTTAAATAGCATTTGTGTCTTTTAATATTTTAGGATTTTTTTGCAACTATTTGTCATTGTGATTACAATTATTATAGGAGTTGGTGGAAGCTTCGTTGCAGCCAGCCACTGCTATAGCAAGCTGTTGTCGGTGCTGCTCCTGCATCTTTCTGGGGACAGCACAGGCCTGTCCCCAAACCCTCCTTTCCGAAACGGTTCCCCTGTTAATAGCCATGCTGTGCGGCTGAGGAAAGAGCTTCTTTGCTTTATGACAGGCTTCGTTTACATAAGTCAAAGCAGCACATCTATTTTCATTTATAATCATTTGTCATTCACTTGACTTTGAGTCCCCAGAAGGCTGCCTGAACGCAATGGGCAAAGTGACATCTGTGTGTAGGCATAAATATATGTGTGTATGTATAGAAAGCACCATTGTAGATACTGCCAATAGGCTTTTATTTCTTCTTTGAAAATGAAGAGAGCTATAGTATAAACCCACAGCTACATTTATCGCAATATGACCGACTGACTGACACTTCGTGCTTAGGACTACAGCCAAGGTGTAGGGAGCAAATATGGGTGACACAATGTAGTCCTGTATATAAACCGGTCAGTAATACACACCTTCCTCTGTGGGGAAATAAAACACGTCCTGTGCTTTCATTTGCATACAAAGCACCGCAGCACTCGGTACAAGGCATCTGTTGCTTTTAATGCCTCGTCTATTAATTTCAAATATCAAACCCGCTCGTTGGCTTTTGACTGAAATGAAGTCCCTTGGCTTTTATCTTTTGTTCCTTCTAAGACCATGAAAGATGAAAGCAGATGAGAAACTGTGCACAGATTGCGGTGACAGCAAGACATGGGATCCTTGTCTCCCTCATGACAACCCCAAGATTGGTCCAACTGATTCCAGAATTCAAATAATGAGTCAATCAGAATAATTCTAGGAGCTGTGATACTGAACAGAAGCTGGTTGCAAACACGATGAAAAAGCAACAGAAATTAATTAAACAGAGTAACTAAGAAATTAACCTCTTTGATATACTGAATGGGGAAAAAAAAAGTCAAGTTAACGCCTGTTTGACGGTCAGGCTACTTTGTCGTATGTATAATGAAAGGCTTTGAATCAAAAGGGGAACGCAGGGCTCTGGAGAGTGAGACCTAAGAGGATGAAATAGCAGCCACCTGTGGTCTAAAGCGTACCGTGTAATTCCTCTTCCTTTTTGAGTGTCCTGGTATCAAAAAGAGACGGGGTTTTTGCCTTGCAGTCATCTTCCGTGATGTTTTAGTGACAGGGATGCAAATTGGCCGTGGACACTTCGTGTGGGGGAGAGGAGGAGCTCCTATGGCCATGTCCTTCTGCTCCTGGACTGCTGCTGTGAAGATGCTGTTCCTTTTAGGTTGCTGCGAGCTATCTGGGGCAGCCAGATGTTTAAGCAAGCCTGTGCTTTCTGAATCTTCTCCTTAAAGTAGTTTTCCCGTTGTTTCTCTTGCAATAAAAATCTGGCCACCTCCTAGGATGGGCTCTTACTCCTCCAGGAGCTGGCTCTCCAGCAGAGCTGTGCACAGGTCTCTCCTTCAAGGCTGCTTCCAACTCGGTTCATCAGCCACCTCTGTTTTCTCCTTCCTTCTCACCTCTGTGTTTGGCCTCTTTTTTTCTGAAAATAATTGACTAAATGCACCTGTTTGCTTTGGGGCTGAGCCCAGCACAGTACAAAGCACCTCAGCTGATGCTAATGAACACACCAAGGGTTTAAATTTTCGCTAAGTGGAGGTTACATTGAAAGTGCTGACTTGCCTCTATGTAGAGCCTCTAGTGCCATGCAGTCTCAGCTCTGTCCCACTATGGGATGCTCTTCCTACAGCCTCCCGTGATGACCTTGATGGAGAGGCTGCAGAAATACTTGCTTGAGTACCTGAACTTGGGGATAGCTGTCTCATACAAACCCACCTGCTCGCCAAGAGGGACCTGTGGTAGTGCTGTCCTCCTGAATCACGTTGTGGCCTGATGTTTTCATGCATGCCAGTTTCCACCCAGCCTGGCGACCAGTCCGTGGTTCAGCTTCTTCCAGCTCCAGGGGCTAACTCCACGTTGGGGGGGGCTAAACATCTTGCTGGGAGTCCTTTGGTCTGATGGGTACTGGTGCTTCATTTCATACAGGGAAACTAAGGCAGGAGAAATACGAAATGACTTATCTTTACCTCACAAAAAGTAGCCTGAATCAGAAATGTTTTGCATTATACAGGAAGATATTACAGCAGTCACAAAAGAGGGAAACTTGCTTTTGAGCAGTTTTGAAGAGCCTGACTCTGGGGAATGCAGCCAGGACCAACACCGCGAGAGGCCAGGGGACTGGGAGACTGTGAATCGGTGAGTGTGCTATGTTCCTAATTTGCCTGATTTTTGGGTGGAAACGCTCAAGTTATTTAAGCGTAGATGTGTTGTTTAGGTCACCTATCAAACAGGTAAAGACAAAGATACCAGGGTTTTGCTCCAGACCCATCAAATTGCTGGGTGACTTCTGTCAAATGACTTCAACCTACTCTGATTTTTTCCCTTACTGATATGATGAAACTGTGGAGCAGATGCAGAGTTCTCCCATGCCAGGCTCCCAAATATTATTCAGATAAATGGAGATAGCAACAACTGCTTCACACAGGTGCTGTCATCTGCAGTGATGATTTCATTAAAATTCTCTCTGAGACCTTCACAAGTCCTATATACATGTCCATTGATGTCTCCTGAGAGCTTGGGTCCAAAAGACCTCAGTAGATGATCTCTAGGGCTTGTCCATCTCTGCTTGTCCTCTGCTTGCAAATTGTTCCAATCCTGTCCTTTTTCTGTGCTTAAGGTTGCTCGGTCAGCTGCATGAGATGGAGACTGCTTTTGATGGCTTCTGGGAAAAACATCAGTTAAAAATGGAGCAATATTTACAACTGTGGAAGTTTGAGCAAAGTTTTCAAGAGGTATGATCGGATGCATTTCTGCTGGCAGAAGGAAGAGTTGGAGATAAAAAGGAGGGGAGAGGAGAGAAGGTTTTATGCTTTTTATTTTGAGAGTGTTTAATTTATGCTGCTCTTCCTTGACTCTGGCAGGTCTAGCTAGCTTGGGGAGACCACTGTGCTTCCTCATTCAGAGCTAATTAGGTATCACTGCCCTGCAGTCACATAGATTTTGCTGATAGAAGCATCTTTGAATTTAGAAATTAGTTCTTGGATGCTAGTTTTATTATTGGATATAGCAGTCTTAGCTAAAGCGTGATTGATTTTGGGCTGAGAATGATTTTCTGCCTGTGCTTTGTATCCTTTTGCAGCAGTCTTCTTCTTTGTGTCTAGGTCAAGAATGCCATTGAATTTTTAATGGGTCAGCAAGCGGAGCTGCCCGACACTGGTGACAGTGTCCCCCAAGTAAAACAGAGGCTCAAGGACTTGGGTCATTTCGATGGTATGGCTCAGGTGAGAATAATCTTTCCCAGAAAGAGGCACTAATGAAGCACGAGAGGCGCATTCTGTATTTGTGGTAGGAAGTGTTCTCTGAAATTACCTGGTTCCGGTGTAATTCGCTGGTGAGCGGCTGCACAAATGGATTGATTTCATGTCTGTGCTCTGCGCAGCAATGCTGTGATCACTCTGAAAGCCAGGAACAGGGTATTTAATTATCATGGTTAAAATGAATTGCTGAGCCACCATGAAAATCCAGAACAGATAAATATCTGAACATAGGGGAGGCGTGGGAGTTAATGAGCTGGAAGAAGAATTATTTATATGTTAAGTGCTTTAGCAGTGCTAATAGGCAGAGACTTGTTACCAGGCACATGGAGAGGCAAAAAAAGTTGCTATCTTGACGTGTCTGTGATTTGAACATAACATATGGATGAAGGCTACGAGATGCAGGGGAAAGAAGAGTGAAGAGAGATGATTCACAGGAGCCCAACTGAGGATCTGACTTCTGTAAGGGAATGTGCTTGGCAAGAGGGCCAGGGTCAGTGGAGAAATACTGAAGGATCTGGACACAACCCCCAGAGGTTGCTTTGAAATGAAAAGTCCTAGGGGAAAGCTCTAAGGCTTTTTGGCCATTTGGAAGAAATGTTTATGGAGAGAGGGTGGAGAAACAAAAGGCCAGGCAGGCAGGGTGCAAGAAGGAAGCAGTCCCAGCAGAAAGCCCACCCTGGAGAAGATGTAACCATTACACTGACCAAGACGTGCAGACGAGATAGCATGTTCTTGGCATCAAGCTTTGCTGCAAAGAGCTTGGTTTATTTTCACCATAAACCTTAACTGCTCAAAATCCCTTTCATGCTAATGAGCACAGTGTGCCTAAACTGGACATCAGCTGCGGTTTTTTTAGAGTGCAGTTCCTGGAGACGGCAGCAATATGTTGCCAGCAGCCATTCACAGCATTGCTAGCTTGGTGAAATACTGTTTTCTTCTTCATCCTCCTTTTGGATAGCAAAAGTTTTTTTTCCCAGATGATGGGTGCCATTTTATCCTGCGTAAGCCACCCATTCTGGCTACTCCTAATGGCAGTCATCTCCATGTGTACCTGAAATCTGGTAAGATGAGAAAGTGCATGTTGTTACGTGTAGATATTTTGGCATTATTTCCATAAGTGTGCAATCCCTTCTCTTCCTTTCACTGAAGGATCTGATAGGGAAGGCTCAGGTGGTGATACTACACGGACACCAGCTAGCAGCGAATCATCACTACGCGCTCAACTTAATTTGCCAGCAATGCAATGAGCTGCGGCACCATTCTGATGTCTTGTCCGACGAGATCAAAAGGAAGCAGATGCGGCTGCAGAAGACCTTGGATCTTCACACACGCCTTCAGCAGGTAGGGCTCAGAGACGCAGTGCCCTGAGAAGTAGGTAGTTAGCTTCTCCATGGGGTTAGCCTCTCCGCTTCTTAGCTGGAAGCATCTGGAATTTGCACTTTTGCTTCAGTGGTTCACCACGGTAGGAAAGTGTTCCCCAGAGGCTGGAGGAGTGCTCCACCCCTCACTTAGCTGGTGAAGTTAGGGAACAGATACCTGCTGGTGCTGCGAATAGCCAGCAGGAAGAGGTGGGCATCTCCAGGGGACAATTCAGGACAGCAAAGTTCAGCTGCTGCTGTTGCTCGTGCTTTTGTGGTGCATCCATGTATTAATTGACTTTTGAGGTTCTCATACCCAGTGCAATAGAGGCTTTCAGATAAACTCCGGCCTTATTTTTTTTTTTTTTTTTTTTTTTGTTAGCGATTTATTAAGAATGAACATAGCTGACTGTAAAATAAGGTGACAGATTGGTAGATAGGCGCAGCTGCTGTGTGCTAGTGTGGAACTGGAGTCATGTGGCTCCAAGGCTCTTTGATGTCTTAATCAGCATCAAAAATTCATTTAGGGAAATTCATGCTAATTAGGCCAGAAGGCACACGACTGTAATGTGCTTGAGGCCGTTAAGAGAAGCAGTGAAGTCTGACCCTGTTCCATTTCACTGTTTCAGGGGACCAGGGAACTTGGGGTTTTTCTCTGTGTGCTCCACTTCAATATTGCATTAATCCGTGGGGACAGACGATTCCTCGGCAGCCTCTTGGCTGCAGGGCGGTGTCCTCCTCCGGGGTCCTTGCAGCCTGGGCTGGTGCTGGTGGTCTGGCTCGTGGGCTCTGCTGGAGGGCACCGTGGTCCTGCTCTCTCTGGTCTCCCCTCCCGTTGGCAGCACTGCAGGTCCGCTGTCCTTCTCGGCTGCAGCATCTTCTCATGCCTGTGTGCACCAGTGTGCAAGTGCCAACCGAACCCCCATCCAGCGTTCAGCTATTACCCATGTGTGTTAAATATACAACCTTAAACTGCAGTTTAAAATCCTTATTTCTTAAAAAACCATGAAAGGCGATTACTTTGATCATTTCTCGCGGTTCGGGGCTAGCACTGAGCTAGGCGTTTATCTCTAGAAACCCACCTGCCTCGTTGTAAACTTTGTAGTGCCCCCTGAGCTGGAGGAATAAAGATCTGCTTATCATTTGGTTCAGCTATGCACTAAATAGTGCTTTTGTGTCAGTCATACCACTGGTTTTATCCAGGTACAAGTGGGAGCGCATCTTGGCTGGGTATGTTGAGGACTGCAGTCACCCTCCAGAAAAAATGTGGCCTTTCTAATCAAAATGCAATAGCTGCTGAGCTCTTTAGGTTATTATCTCCATGTTGAAAATACAGATCCAGTAAATGACATTCCTCATGGGAAGCTTGATGTAGTAGGGGTGCCACTGACGGTCTCGCTGCCTGTGTTTGCCCCGTGCCGTTGCCAGGCTCTGCAGTGCTGCGATGAAGGTGCCTACCTGCTCGCCAACCAGCAGATGGATAAGTGCCAGTCTAAAGAAGGCGCTCAGAAAGCTCTCCAGGACATCGAAAGATTTCTTGAAAGCTCTTCAGCCTACTTAAACTACGATCCCCAAGCCCTACACTACGATTTTGAGTCAGTCTTAACATCTGAATTGAAGGTAAGCAACCCCTCCAGTTCCTTGCCACACAAGTAAAAGGCAAGGTCGGACTGTGTTGCGGTGTTGTCAGCTTTATAGTCCTCTGGTTTGGGTCAAAGTGCAAAATAATGGTAGGTATTTGATCATGGGAGTCTTTTTCACTCTCTGCAGTGCCAGATACAGTCAGTGCAGGTCAAGCTTGAAAACGTTCGAAGCATGTTTGAGAATCGGCAGTCTTGCTTCAAGAAACTGTTGGATAAGCACGTGCGGCCCGTCCAGTTAGTAGCCCCTCGGCCAGAAAATCCACCGAGATCAAAATCACCATTATTCTCTCCTAAACATGGTAAAATATTTTAAGTTTATGGTATTTTTAGATGATAATATTGCTTTGAGGCAAGAAGAGTAAGGCTCAGGACAGTTTTGAGAAACCAACTAGATCTTGCTGGCTGATACAGAGTTGTTGTGTAATGCTTAAATATATGTGAGATGATTTATTATCTTTCTGATTTTTGTGTCTAGCTTCCCATACCTGCGTGAAGAACGGGGCTGGTTGCTTGGTATTTATTTTCACTTCCTACTCTGAAAAAAGAGATCTGTAAAGAGCACGTGCTTCCAGTTCTGCTTTACTAGCATCCTACGGGGCTGAAAAAATGATGAATTAGTACTACAGGGAAAAAGGGCAAGGTTTATAAATTTATTAGCAGACCTATTCTCTGTGGCAGTCTTCATAACTGTCTTGAGCTGGAACTGACATAAAGTTAGACTGATGTTTGCAAAGGAGCTTGGAGAAATGAGGAGCTCAAATCTCATGAACAGAAATGAGCTGGATGCTTAATTCCCTTTGATTCCTTGAGAATGTCTTCCTTAAATCCCAATTGTGGAATAATTAATGCCCATAAAGGTACAAATTCTGGTTGAACTGAGGTCACTGAATGTTCTGCCTTGATTGTGGTAATGGGATGTGGCACGATGTTAGCTTTAAATGATAACATTAAAACTTTCATCCTTGGCAGCCCTGTATGTATCAGAATTAAAAAGTATTCCAAAGTAACTTCCATGTATTTTAAACCAGGGACATGCAAAGTTATGTGGGAATATTAAATTCATTGATCTGACTGTATAAAGCCGTTAAACATTTGTGTTTTAACACAAACTTTTGATGATTAATGAATGAGTATTGGTTATGGTGAACGCCAACGGTACGGGTGGCTCCAATGCAGGGAGCGAGTAGTGTAAAAACCAGGCTAGTGGAGGGATGGGAGTGAAGCTGGGGGCAGTGAGGGCGACTGAGCTGCTCAAAAGGCAGGCCAGTGAAGCAAATAAATCCCAAATTTCCTTTTCCCCAGGCCGATGGCACCTTCACTAGACCATGCTGTCCTCTGAACCCCTTTCCTCAATCAGGAAAAAAGCTCTGAGTCTTTAAACGAGAGTATTGCCCATTTTACCTAATGTAACTTTTCCAGCTTTCTAGGAACAGGAAGGTGTTAAGGAGGAATTACTGACTTAAAGAGTAGGGGTAAATGGGTGGCCACCTCCATGGGATGTTGTGAGACCATCATCAATCGGCTGGACTTATTTCATCCCTTTATGGGATGCACGTTTTTCTAGCAAAGGCCCTCGGTCGCCTGCAAAGCACAGGTATCCTCCATTAATCCTCTTCCTGAAAGAGATGATCAAGCGTGTTGAAATGAGCACAGCCAGCAAGCGAGGAAAGACAAAAGGCTCCTCTTCGGATAGATCGTGCCAAGAGAGCTTTTTAATAAGGCCTCTGTTTGACACAAAACATCAAAATGCTGCAGGCCTGCTGGTGTGATGTGGAGTGTCAAAGACGCATGCTGGGCTCCGCCGGGAGTGCTTTGAGATGGATGGGTTTTATGGCGTGGATTGAAACCAAACCACCTCTGAGCACATTACTTTTGTCCTCTTTTTCTTTCTTTCTTTTGTTTCCCCCCCCCCTTTTTTTCTGTCTGAGGACAGACGCTTCCTCTTTCATCTTTGTCCTGGATTTGAAGCCTGTCTGATAAATGTGGTTCTAATTTTGAAACCACTTTTTTGGGGAAAAAAAAGAGTAAACCTATCCTGTCCTGAGCAATAAAACATAGTGAGATGTGCAGAAGCGGTACGGTAGGCTGCGGCAGAGCCCGAGTGCTGGAGTAAAGTTACTCTGGCAACAGAACACCGAGCTGCAGCTGGTGACCATCTCCCGTCAACTTCCTATCCCTGTTCCCTTCCTCCCAGCGGGAGTCTCCCAGTAGGACCACTGGCAAGTCCTCGCTTCTTTTGGGTCTTCCTGTCCGTGACGGGTCACGGCCCATGCGCAGCTCTGATCTGCTCTCCAGCATCCAGGTCTCTCTCCTTCCTCATTTGGCGTGTTGACACGTGGAGGTCGAAGGCCTCGTTGGTGTGATAATATGTAATAGCTTTATCTTACACAAGTTCCATCTGAAGATGGGGCACCTGCTCTCCACGTGGGTTTGCGTTCCTCTGCATCCATTTTACATCTTCTGCTTCACAAAAGGTGGCTCTTCGGCGTCAGAACTGTCCAAACCTCCGATCCAGACAGAGCTGCTGTTGCATGCATATGGGCTGTGATACCTTTTCCTACCCTAATGGGAAGATAGTTTATTAGTCCAGTTTATTTTTCTTTTTTTACTTTACCAGACTCTTTTTTTTTTTTCTTTTTTTTTTCTGGCTTGTAAGCAAGGTGAATATTGCACATCAGGGGGCTGCAGCCTGGCACGTGGAGCTATCGCTGAGGCTGGAGAAATTCCTTATTGCAATTCACGCTGGGGGAAAAGACCCTTTTGGTGAAGAATTGCCATATTAACTATTCAGGAGTAAGAAAGATGCCATATAACTCGTTGGGAAGATTGATGTTTTATTGTTAAGCTTCCAATGTACCTCTGTAACCCAAAGTATTACAACTTGCAATTATTTACTGACAATATCAATAAATTCTTCCAAGGTGGAGAAACAGTTTATACCAGCTGAGCATCTTGCCCTACCTTCATAAAAGGACTTTAAAACAGTATCCCAGTAGGTGATGTTCCTTTTGGTAGTTTATTTGATTTTATTATTTTCCATCATTTGCACAGGCTTCACAGACTTTGTTAGGTTTTGATTACAGTATTCACTTAATGGACATTTTGGTTTTTTTCTGATTACTTTTTACTTTATGGCCTTTATGACCATCCGTGTGACTTGTGTTATTTGGTATTAGTATTGTTGCGTGAGATATCCTTTATTTTGTCAGTTTGCTTGTAGTATTAGCTAACTAATTATTCATTCTTAAAATGTATCCCATTTTTCTTTGTGACGTATTAGTTTCTGTCTGAACCATCTCCTTCACTACAGATGTACATTCCATAATTATGTTTTTTTCTACCTAAGGTATGGATTTTAATTCCAGCTTGAAATTTTCATTTGATCTCTCTCTCCCTGGGAAGAAGACATCAAGAAAAACTCTAAGTTCTCGCAAGGTAAAAATTATTCATGAAATCTGAATGAGTTTTATACACTGAAAAATTGAAACCCTTCTAAAAATTGATTGTACTTACGCTTTGGATTTTAAGATGCTCTTTTTTTTTTTTCCCCTTAAAAAAAAAGCCCTAAAATAAAATCCCTTTCATAACTGTATGGTTTAGCTGGATTAGTCCAGCATCTGAGATCTACCTGGGGCTTGTTTTTCCAAGGCCCAGATACTGATTTCCTATGTGTTACTCCCTGAACTTGTTCTTTAGGATGTCTGTTAGGAAAACTCCCATTCTGCAGATATTTCCCCTGTGGAAACTGTTCTCTGAGCTCTGCACTAATGAATTATGTTACCAATATGTTCAGATTTTATGTAGCGGAGTAATTTCCGGCAATAGTTGGCTGTCCATTATAGGCTATGCACTTTTAAAGTTGTGTGTTGCAAAGGATTTCTTAAAAGGAGGCGTATTTCATCCTTCCCCAAGGAGTTCCCGTGCCGACATCAGGGGCTGGGCTCCTCCTGCCTCTTCAGTGCCCTCCCTGCAGCTCTTCCCAGTGCATCCCATTTCTCTTCCAGATCGAAGTAATGCACGACTATCAGGAAAAACGGAATTCCTTGCAGTCTTTTATTTCGGACAGTGACGACAACTTAGATATACTAAAAGGGTAAGCTTTCACCCTGTTTATGTCACTCAAGATGGTGTTTATTTCTGGCCAGTCCTTGCCCCATCCATGTGTTCCTCCAACCTGACCTAGGTGTTATCTCTTGCGCTTTCACCTGTTTTATCATCCCTACGTTGGTTGTTCATGAGATCGTGCTATGTTTTGAGCTACTTAAACTGCACTGATTGCCTGTGGGTTTTTTACAGACATAAAACTAATATACTTTTTTTTTTTTCTTTATTTTAGCCACGTCATAAATGAGCTTATAGAAACGGAGAGAGTGTACGTAGAGGAACTCTTCACTGTTTTGACGGTGAGTGACTTCTTCAGGTTGCTCCGTACTGTTTTCCAGTGACTTGTACAAAGGGCACCTGCCACTCTGTCAAACTCAGCAAAAATGTGATGGGGCAGGTTTCTACCAAACTGTCAGATCCCAAGCTAGTCATAAATTTTCAAGTTTTCTCCCTAGGTTTTCTTTGTCAGAGGCATCTGCAGGAACAGTTGGTGTCAGGATGAGCTTTTCATCTAGAATGAGGGAGAAGCCTTCTGTTTGTACACAAAAGCACTGGTAATTAGTTTTATCAGTGCCTGGAAAAATATATTAAAAGCTGTTATTTTAAACTGTTCCCTAGTTTCTTTTACCTTTTGGTGACAAAAGAAAGAAGCTTCTGTTTTATCCTTGGGAGGATTCTGTCTCAGTACTACGAAGTCCGTGTAAACAACATTTCTTTAGAAACCAGATTATAATTTCTCATACTGCCATTTTAGACACTTTGCTTTATTCCAGAATAACTCTTGCTGATGGCCAAACCAAGCTGGCTGTTAAATAGCTCTCCCCCCTTGCGTTTCTCTCACCCAGGAGCAAGCAGGATATAAATCTGTTGGACTGCATGTACTTAGACGTAATTGCCCTGCACCGATTGGGTTTTTTTTTTGATGAACCACACTCTGTATGATAAAGTGGTTGGCAGGTACGCAGATTTATTACTGTGCATATCAAGCCTAGATAGAGAAAAATGGACAGACGGACTTAAGTTTTCTGAAGATAGTATTTCCTTTAAAGAGGGAAGCCTGCTTGCAGTGGTTAAATATAAATGACTAATATTCCAGATACTTATCTTCTACTGCATCCTTAATCAACTACAAAGTGCCTGCTTAGTATAAGGAATACTGATTTCAACCGTAGTGAATGTGAGAGATTAATTTGGAAAGCCAGAGAAGATATGCCATGCATATTGAATACATTTTTGCAAGCATTTTTGCTACTTCTGTTAAAAGGACCTCAGTTCTGTGCACTGCTTGGTGACTAGCGTGGCCAGCTCGAGCTGTGGCTAATGGCCGCCTTGAGGACTTCTTTGCAGCGATGGTCCTGAGCTGTGGCCATGCCTTCTCCCTACCCTACAGTTTATAGGATGTTTACCACATCTGGTGAATGTTTTTGCGTCGGTGCAGTGATGTGATGTTGCTGAGGGGAGCTTTGCATTATTTCCTAGTTCCACCCAACAATTTGTAGTGCAGTGGTGCCCCTTCCAGCTCCTCCCCGGTTTGGGAGGCTGTGATTTCAAGAGGCAGGTGGACCCACAGAGGACAGAAATCCTGAGGCACTGAGGAGAGCTAGTGCTCAGCGGGTCTTGTACGAGAGCAAAAAGCCCGTTGATTTTGGTATTTGATCTCAAGCTGTCTCTGCTTTGTAACAAGTCACTTCGTGCACTGGTTCTCATGAGGTTGTGTGTAACTGGTAACGGATGATAGGATGAGGGGGAATGGTTTGAAGTTGTGCCAGGGCAGGTTTAGGCTAGACATTAGGAAAAACTTCTTCACCGAAAGGGTTGTCAGGCACTGGAATGGGCTGCCCAGGGAGGCGGTCGAGTCCCCATCCCTGGAGGTATTTAAAAGAAGGATAGGTGAGGCGCTTAGGGACAGAGTTTAGTGGTGGGATGGCAGGGTTAGGTTAAAGGTTGAACTCGATGATCTTAAAGTTCTTTTCCAACCAAAGCAATTCTATGATTCTAACTGCATGCCCCCTACAAACACGTTGCCGCCCCTGTGTCCCACAGCAGCAGCTGTGTTCCACCCAGACAAGCATTCCTCCGGGACCTCTCCTGCAGTCAGGCCGTAGGGAGGAGAAGGTGGCTGTGATTTGCCTTTAGTGAACAGAGAGCATCCTGGCAGTACTGGCCAGCCCCACGGGAGCCATCCCAAGCCATGCACGTACCATGTCCCAAGCCCCCACACGCCCAGGGACTGAAAGACAGACATTCAGGGATAAAAATAAGGAAATAAAAGGGATGTTGCACTTTGAAACAAAGCAGCTTGTACTGAAAGTCTGTTCACGTCCCTTTTTCATCTGCCTTTGAGACGCCAACCCAAGGCCTTACCAACTGAGTGATGAGCCCCTTTTGCATCTCGCAGGGCTACAGAGCTGAGATGGATAACCCCGCCATGCTCATCCTCTTGCCTCCCGTGCTGAGGAACAGGAAGGACGTCCTCTTCGGAAACATGCCTGAGATATACGACTTCCACAACAAGTATGACCCTGGTTCTATTCCCCCTTTTTATCAGGCTGATTCCCTATAATGATTAAATACCCAAATACCTTGCTCACCACTGCATTTTGTCTCTTCTCGCATCTCTTGCAGAATTTTCCTGCACAGTCTGGAAAGCTGCCTGGGAGCACCCGAGAGAGTGGGATTTTGTTTCCTAGACAGGGTGGGTGACTCATTTTTCACATATAAAGCAGACTTGAAGGCCAATGTTTCTCCTCATTTGTCGCACTCTGCAGCATCGCAGTTATGTCAGTTGAGTAAGATGCTTCTGATACGCCATACCAACAGCAAGGCAGGGAGCGTAGGTGCTTGGCCAGCAGCAGATGGGGTAGAGCAGTCGTGACTACAGCATGGTCTGCTGTCATTCCCAGCAGTGGTTCTTTTACCCAAACTCTGTGACTTTTAGATATGACGGTTAGCAGCGGAGATAAAAGCAAATTTAGAGGTTGGGTGTTCACCTTATTTGGCTGCCCAACAGGTTTGTGTGCACGCACGTGACTTGCTTTTCGGGCTTCCCTTGCAGCGAGAGGATTTCCAGATGTATGAGAAATACTGCCAGAACAAGCCCCGGTCGGAGTCCCTGTGGAGGCAGTGCTCCGAAAGCACCTTCTTCCAGGTGAGCTGTTTGTTCCTACCGAGGCAGGCATCGTCCTGGGACACTGACCTGTCCTAAACACCCTCCTCAGCACCCCCCACCCGTGATTTTGCAGCGTATTCTGTTTACCGTTGCATGGAAGCCTCACAAAAATAGCAGTTGGAGTTTCTTGCACACAAAGAGTTTAAGGCAGATCCATTCATTATATTATTTTACATGTTTTTATAGAAATTCTTTAGTTATAGGCACCGTATATCATTTTTACGTGAAGTCTTCAACGTCATCAAACCATGCTAGCCATGCTGTTGGAATAACTACTTATAGTTGGTGCAGTTACTTGATCTGAATTCTTTGTTCCAGGAATGCCAAAGAAAATTAGAGCACAAACTCGGGCTGGATTCCTATTTGCTCAAACCAGTGCAGCGCCTGACAAAATACCAGTTACTTCTGAAGGTGTGTCACATTCTGCTTTGAAAGGACATCAGGAGATGGATTTGTTTTCCGCTTTGTTTTATTTTCCAGTGAAAGGTTACCTGTAAATCAGCACCGAGTCTTAGATTACATATTGCTTATCCTGGCCCTCCGTAGTGGCTTTCGGTGAGGATGAAAATGCACATACCTGAAATAGGAATGAGTGATTTTAACACGCCATTTTTATGGGGAGAAAGTCTGTCTGAATCTGTTCGGAATGCAAAATGACAGGAGGACTTCTGAGAAAACTGAACCAGAGATGATCATAAGAGTATGATGAATGAACTGTATTGTATTGATGCATCTTTTCTTCTCCTCAGGTTGTTATAGTGCCTGTAGTCTTGAATGCATTTATTCTTGTCTCCCCCGTCTGAGGCAGGGCTGTGCTCTTATTCCCACTTTGCAGAGTGTGAATAACAGTGGGGTGGTGGCTTCTGAACCCCACCTTCCAGCTTCTTGAGTGAGGGATGAGTTGCACAAGAAGCTGTAAGTGGGCAGAGGAGGTCTGAAATGAAAGTAATTCTGTATCAGTGGTATAATTCCCAACTCTGTCTTCTGCTTATTGACTTGAAGGCTCTGGATTTTATAAAAATCTGTTCCTTCTGTCTGCCGTTCTGAAGGCACTCATCTGCTGCAACCTCATTTGAAGGCATATATGGCCTACTGGCAGCTGATGGAAAACCTGAGCCTTATTTTCCATTTCTTGCCAAGCAGGAAAACACAACACAAAGAACTCAGATGAGCGTGATGTCGCTCTATAACCTGACACCGTCCCTAAGGAAACCCAGAAAAAATGGGGCACGCTTCAGTGATCTGTTCCACACCTCGTACTGACTGTGGTTTAGAGGGAGTCCTTTTTTTCCGGTGACATATGAAAAAACAAACTCAGGCAGCATAGGTTGCTCTTGGGCATTGGAAACTTTGGGTGAGGTGGAAAAGTCTGCTTTGTTCAAGTGCAAACACGTGCTCTTCCATTTCTATTTTCAGGAGTTGCTAAAGTACAGCACGAGCTGTGATGGAGTTCAGGAACTTCAAGAAGCTCTGGTTGCAATGTTGGATTTGCTAAAGTCAGTCAATGACTCTATGCATCAGATTTCAATAACAGGATATGATGTGAGTAGATTTGGGTAATGAGAGACCTCGCACAAGGCCAGATGATGCGTTGGGAATGGATAGTGTCCCAGAATGTATTAGCTAAAAACTATACTAGAACAGCTACAGAGTGAATGGAATCAGGAAGCCCTTACAGGTGTCTTCCGTCTGATTTCAGGATTTTGGAAAATATCCGCATCCAAAGGCATGCCAAGTTGCATAGTGCCCACACTTGCCACCTGGTGGTTTTCAAGAGTATTTTTCCAGCATGCACCTTAGCTCTCTCATGGCCCACCTTCTAATTCACCTGGGGTGTCTCCATGGCTTTTCTCATTCACCATTTAACTAAATACTCTCTGAAGCTGATTTTGATCCTCACTCGTTGAAGTGGTCTTCTTTCCCAGGGCTTCAGGGAGGGGAGAGGAGTTGGCTTTCTAAGCTGCTGGTGCCAGTCCTGGCCTCCTTGGGAAGTCCATCCTCCAAGACCTCAGTTCAGGCTCAAATCTCATCTGCCCTTTCCCACTGAAGTAGTGAGAGCCCTTGACCTGGACTTCAGTATGAGCTGGAGAGTTTTCCTATCTTCCTAGTTCTTCCAGTTAATGATTTGTATCCCTTCACATAGGTTAGTTGCAGCCCTGTGTCCGAGACCTCTGCTTCCCTCCTGGCGCCATGTGGTCACTCCCAAAAGATCATCTGATCCTTCCAGGAAGACCTATTCTTAGAGTGACGTGCCTTGGAACAGGGCTGGCCCCATCGCCCGTCATTGTTTGGACAGTCCTCTTACATTTTAATTGACGTCTTTTTCTTTCTTTTTATGTCATACTCTCACCAGGGTGACCTGAGTGAACTGGGGAAAGTATTGATGCAAGGATCTTTCAGTGTTTGGACAGGCCACCGAAAAGGTCCAACAAAAATGAAGGATCTCGCCAGGTTCAAGCCAATGCAGAGGCATCTGTTCCTGTATGAGAAAGCCTTGGTCTTCTGCAAGAAGCGAGAGGAGCATGGAGACGGATATGACAAAACTTCATCTTACAGTTTTAAACATTTTTTGAAAGTAAGGACTTTTCAGCTGGGGCCATTGCCATGTATATTGTAAACCAATAACTCTGCAGACCCGGAGAGTATTTTTCCTCTAACGCAGTGGCTTGTTTTGTGCTATTAAGGGTTGTAATGCCCCATATGGAAGCACTGTGCCCGTGAAAGGCTGTTGGTTGTAATAAGCTGTGAGGAACCCCATAGCTGAAGCAGTACCTGGGAGGGCCATGGTCACAGATGGCACCTGCCAGGGAAATGGTGCTTTGGGCCAGTCCCAGGGATGGGAACGTGCCTTCCCCCCTCCCCTAGTTCGCTTTCCAGGAGCAGCGGTGAGGGCTTTAAACTGGGGAGGCCCTTTGCATCTTCCCCAGCCCATCGAGGAGAGCGAGGGGGCTCCTTATGCCCCTGGTGGTCCCTTGGGCTGTCTGGTGCACAGCCTGGAGGAGCCTGGCTGTTCCTGAGCCTCATTTCCCAGCCAGGGGATGTGGAGATAAGTCTTCTTCCTCTCTCATTGCCTTTCTTCTTTGGCGGGCTCTAACTGCAGCTGAAAGTACAATTATCAGATGAAGAGAGCAGCCTATGGCAAAATATGAGGGACATAAACAACTGTCCCAAGCCTATAAATGCTAACTATTATCAATAAAAATCCCACACTGCTCCTCTAAAAAAGCCCTTCTGGCATACTGCGTGTGATGAGCACTTCTAACATCAGCATTTTGGCTCGGTACTCTGCCTTGTTTTTCTTGATAAACAAAACCCCAATATGGGTATATCTTAGCATGGAAAAAAATGGGCACTTGGAGGCAGAGCCTTCAGGTCCAGGTGCTGCAGGTCCCTGATCTGAGTGGGATCTGGAGGGAGAGATGCCACGAGTATTCGGAAAGCCATGTAAAAGTAGGTAAGTCTGTTCAGCTCCAGTGCGTGTTACAAATAGTGTATTAAAACCAAATCCCAGGCCATATGTTTAGGTACTTCAATGTTTTTCCCAAGCAGCATCGTTTTCTTCCTAGTGAGCTTGTTTTCCCTGTAGTACTTGTTTTACCATATGTGCTTTTGAAAGAGCTGAAGAGGTGGCGCGGGGAAAGCCTGCTCAGAGGAGAAAATCTCGTGTTCAGGAGTCCAGGCAATGTGGCCAGGGTTTTTCTTTGCCTCAAGAGGGCTCATTTTCCAGTTGTTTGTGTTGCCACGCTGAGAGGTTGGGGTTAGAGAATCCATGGATGCTGCAGGATTACATCTGCACATGTAACGTTTTCAGAATTGCTGTCCTGAGGGCAAAATCATGTTTCTGGAGCTTGACATTTGTTTCATTCATGATAGTGTCAGGGAAATGTGTTTTTTTTTTTTTTTTTTTTTGCAAGAATGTTTTTGGGGGATTCAGAATTAAAGCAAGCTGTTGGGTAGAAGCTGTGTAACGTCTGTAAAACAGACAAAAGAACCTCTCAGGATAATATTTTACATAGTACGTAAAATATCCAGTGGTAAATGCCTCTTCAGCTGAGATTCAGTAACTTAGAGGATGCAGGTTCATAACTCACGGCGATGCCAAGTAAATCCATCTGCCTCTTGCCGCCGTGGAAGGCGATGCAGATGAATGCCAGCCCGGAGCTTTGCTCTAAACCCACCCTGGTCTGCATTGCAGTGAACCAACAGGGACAGTAAATCCTGATCAGGGGGAGGAAATAGAATTTCAAAATCCGCTAACGTGAATGAACAGACCTTAAATACATCCATTCCTTGCACTTTCCTTCGCATCCTCATAGTAGATCATCTATAATTTCTAATATCTTTATGCCTGGGTGGTTTTGTAGGAGCTTCCCTATAAATTGCCATGCCAGAGGAGGTGCACAGAACTGGAAATTGCAGAATATGGATAAGGCACTCTCTAGGCTGCCCTTTCAACATCTTTCATAAATTATTTGTTTGGGGTTGGACTAGGTGACCTCTAGGGGTCCCTTCCAACCCAAAACATTCTATGATTCTAAGTTTTAAGTTTTTTAAGTTTTCATAAAATCAGAATGGAGCCTGTTCTGCCTTTCTAAGGCTTTATGGCACTATGCTGCACAGGATAAAATAATGTAAAAAGTTATTTTAAGATTTTTAAAATAAAATAAAACTAGGAAATACTGACTGCTGTTCAGTGATGGGCCTTTCTGCCTCTGGAGGCAAACACTTTCTCAGATGTTCCTGAGAGCTCTGCTGTTCATACCGGTGAAGAAACGAGGAAAGCTAATTAGCAGCTTGCTTCCTATTTCCCGGGGCCGTTCGTTGTCGCTGAAAACAGCTGCCAACATTTGAAAAAATAGCTAGGAGCAGCAAGTTTGCCCAGGTGACCTAATCTGTAAATCCTCGTAGTCGTTCAGACCCAAAGCTCTTGAGGCTGCACATACTAACAAAGAAAACCAGCAATGGTAAACGTGTTCTTCCTAAGAAATAAGTTGTATGTATATTGATTAATCTAATGCAGCCTCTGTCAATAAGTTACGATAGGTGATACCGTTGTTACTAGACCTGTTTCAGAACATGCAAAGTGGGATACTCTAGCTATTTTTGACCATCAGCAATAAATTGCTAGCAAACGGTGCTTCAAGTGAGAAGCTGGTCTCTGCGATATCAGGTATTAAAGCATTTTTCAGCTTTATGGCCTGTTCAGCCGGTGGGTCGGAGGGCTCCTGTTGCTGAAGAGTTTCTTAGTCTCTAATCGTAGTTTTAGCTGTTGATTTGGTTGGGTCGTGTTGTGCAAATCCTGAATTATTTGGGCCGTCGGCATTTCCAGCCAACTTACCAAACGCGGTCTGTGATAACAGGTACAGCAGTGTTCAGCCACGTCTAGCTTGAAGTCAGCGTGCTTCCCGAAAACCAGGTTTATGGCAGCTCAGGCTGTATATCCAAAAATTAACCCTTCTTTTGGAAACCTTGGGGTTTTGCAGGGATGGTCGGGGACCAAAAGGCATTGACCTGAAATTCCTGAAGGAGCTGAGGGCTTCACAATTGCATTTTAAAGATCGCTGAAAGAATGAAACACAGAATTCAGCAAGTAAATAAAGAATCATATGGCAAAAATAATGTATGTGGAAAAATAATGTGCATTTACAAAGCTTCATATGCCTCATCTGAGGAATTTCATGCTGAAAGAGGTACGAGATGATTTTTCAGTTAGTTCCACTGATTCCCAAATGAAAAGTCCCCTAAGGTCCATTGATTGGTTTCAGAAAGCTTTTGCAAATACAGCAAGCGGGCGGAAAGGCAGGGGGATAAGTTAGGTAATGGCTTTCAGTTGCTGCTGAAATTAAAGCTGAAGAAGTGTGTTAAATCGGGTGAAAACGGGTTTGTTTAACGTGCTGCGAAATGTCTGGAATCGTAGGGAAGAGATTTGTAGTGTGATTAATTTTTTGGTTCTTTTGCAGATGAATGCTGTTGGAATAACGGAGAACGTGAAAGGAGATCATCGGAAATTTGAGATCTGGTACAGTGGACGGGAAGAGGTCTATGTCGTGCAGGTTTGTCGCTTCAGAAGTCTGGATATTTGTTACATCCTCGTAACAGTGTTAAGGAAATGTCTCCCATTGATCTTTACGGAATTACCAGGCATTTAACTTGCATTTCTTCCTCCTCTTTGCCCGTGTCCGCGTTCACAGAGCTGTGCCAGTGGCTTGTCCTTGGTGTCGCGTCCAGAACTGTAAAAGTCATCGTAAAGTGGAGACAGAATTGCTCCTTGGAAAATAGAGCCTTTTATTCCAGATGAAATCTCAAACAGACCACTGGTTTTACTGTGCTTAAGAGCTTACGTGAACTGAGCTGGGAAATGGGCCTCGTGCTCTAATGGACACGGGCCACATGCGCTCCTCTGCAATTAGGTGTCAGAACCGTTCCCCGAGCGAAGGCTTAGCCTCCGTGGTGCTATTTCCAGTAGTTTTTTGACTCATCTACAAAATAGTAGCCCGATTTCTTCCTGTTTTTGTTTTTTTTTTTTCCCTTTTGTAGCATTTTGAATAGAAATTTGTGATGGTGAAATGTTTGCCTAATGGGGTGTTCATCAGAAAACCCATTGTGAAAATATTGTTGATTGATGGTTTTTTTAATTAGTCTTCTGCTTTTTTTCTCCATGTTACAACACCGTAGCCAACTTAAACTCATAAAGCAGATGTATGTAGCCAAGTATACATATATTCAAAAGGCAGATTTGGCCCTTTAGGTATTTTGTAAAAGAGATAAGGTGCATGCACACGTGTGCCTTTTCCTGCACCCCTTGCATTGTAGTGACGGCTCCACAATTTCCCCTGTGTGTTGCCTGGATATAGTGGGGATCATCAATTTTAAAAGATCAAGGATATTTAAAATGTAGTGGTGGTTTTGGATAAAAGGGGATGTCAGATAATTACAGCATAGAAAAGTAAGATTTTATTCATACATTATAATGGATGATTCTTAATGCAAAATTCAGACCATTTTCTCGTCTTCCAGGCTCAAACAGTAGACCTGAAGATGGCATGGTTGAATGAAATAAGAAAAATTTTGTTCAAGCAGCAGGAGCTTATAAAAGGTACATTTGACCAATTTCTCTGCGGCATTCACTCTGCAGCAGAACCTTTCCTATTTTCACATTGCTAATCTTCAAATCCACTAATTCTCACCAGAGAATTGATTTTCAGAAGAAGCCTGGTAGCAAAATACTGGAGTGAGGTCTTACATTACAGGGAAATAGCCTAACTTAGAGCAGTAAAGGCCAGGTGCTTATGTGAAAATGAATTACAGAAGTACTTTTTCTTTTGTCATTACCTTGGGGATTATTCCACATTGGTTATCATAGGCTTAATTCAACAAGATGCATAGCAGATGCCTAGTTTTAAGCATGTTAGAGTCTTCAATGGCATGCTCACTATTGGATTTGTGCTAACGTACCATCCTCATCATAACTGAGTCTGTGCTTCGCAAGAGTCCCTACGTCTGTTTTTCTCTAAACAGAAGTCGTTAGGGTTGTACAAAAGGTCTAACTTCTAAAACAATGCTTCAAGTGTGACGGTTACTAATAAAAAAAAAATGGATTTTAAGCTGGTGTTTGTCCTCCCTGCAGTGGAGAAGCAGCAGCCCGGCTCGTGCACGGACCAGCTCCCGCTCTCTTCCCAGCTGAGTGATGGGTGAGTCCCAGGAGCTGGACCAGAGGCTCTGGGCACCGGTACCCTCCATCATTGGGCACCCAATGCCTTCTGGCTCTGCGCCATTCCCCCCACCCCATTTCTGTCCAAGACCTCTGGGTAGGTGGCTGGAGGGATGTGCTGTGGTTGGGCCTTCGGTGGCGGTGGTCTGGGGACGGGGTCTGTGCGGGGCCCCCTCGATCCCTCGCCTGGCAGCAAAGCCTGAGCTGTGGCTGCTCTGCAAGTGGAGACGAAGATTAAAGGTGGTGCTCAAATTCAGGGAAAGAGATGCTGTAGCAATTTTATTTCCCCTCCCAAATTAAAACCAGTCACCGAGTCCTTTGCTTTTCTAGAAACATAAATTTAAAACTACCGTTATTATTTCTGACCCCGCTTTACAAAACCTCGCAGAGTTTTCGTTCATTCATAAATTAAAACTAAGAGTGATTTGTTTTTCTTTAATCATTCAGAAAGCAGCAGAGAGCCTCCATAAGCTCAGAAGAGAACGACTCAGAGCGCACCAGCCCGGTGATGCTGGACAGTGGGCTCCTCTCCCCCCAGAACAAGCCCCACAGAGGTACAGACACCCCCCCCTTCCTTCGGGGCACGCTTTGCGGGTGCTGGGGTCCCCCCAGTCTGAGCTGCACGCTGTCTTGCAGGCTGGCCGGGAATGTCACAGTCCCTGGAAATCTGCGAGGGGCTGGAGGAGTGGTCGGGTAACCAGTACCTCTCCAACTGCTCGGACACTGAAGAGGAGGACGCGAACCAGCTGGTTAGTACAGAGATGCAATAGTCCCAAAGCTCAGGGGGCTGCCTTTTTTGGACGTCTTGCTTTGTTTTTTTTCACGGGATAATGGACATATCTTGTCCATGTCTCTCAGATCTTCCATATCTCAATTAGGGGGAATGCGGAGATGTCTGAGCCGCAGTTTCTTGAAATAATTTTAATTAAGGTAGCTGATAGGGCTCTGTCACGTTCCCTGCGGCAGTCAGAAATAACAGCTGCGTGATATGAAATGTAACTAAATAAGACAATGTTTTCTTACTACCACAGTCTCCAGGAAAATATAAAGCCCTTGCAGACTGCAAGAGGAGAGGATCAGAGGACCTGCTGGTGAAAAACGGGGATGAAATTCAGCTTTTGCAAGAAGATGGTGAGGGACAGTGGTAGGTATTTTAGGATTACTTTGCCTTATCTCTCAGAGCCTGCAAGCTTCGCTTGCCTGGTGGTACACTCGTTGCAGTGTCTGATCAAGTTTTAGTCTATTCCAGAAAGCTGGAGAATTCATTCCCCTGCCAAGACTAGAGGCCGTATGCACTGGCTAGGCCTGGGAAAACATATCAGGACTTCCCTCGCCACGGGTGTCTGGGCGAGCTGTGTTTTACCAACATCTTCACAGCCCCTCTTGCTGTGCTCTCTCCGCTTCAGATGATGCTTCAAGTGAGAGCTCTTTGCCCACCCCAGCTCAGCTGTTGGCTTTGTTCCTCTGGGCTTATTAATCGCAATATTGGGTAATTGCAAGACATTTTCCTCCCTCAAAGAGCTGTACCAGTGTTAACTGGTTAATGGCTGCGGACCAGCTTTCTGTTGTATTTAAAGCTGTGGCTCACAAGATAACACTTCACAGCTGGTTCTCTCCTTATGGCTGGGAGCGTTGCCTGGGAAATCACCATACCCGGCCTCCTGCCTGTTGAACCATTAGTCTCATCATCTCGGAGGGCAGCGTGCCCTCTTCTGATTTTTGCAGCAATTTGGCTGAGATTTCTGGCTGTCTTTCCTTTCCAGGACTAGCTCTGGTCAGCCAGTCCGGGGTCTCAGTAGGAGGCAGCGCAGCACGCTAATGCCTTGTTCGGGATATGGGAGGGGTGATATTAGCAGGAACCTGAACCAGATTTGTGCAGGCACGAGCCTGTAAATGCACAGACACAAATGCCCCATGGAGGGTTCCTGGCTGACACCTACAGCCCTTGCGCTTCAAGGGAAATTTGGTCTGTTGCTAGCAAAGGCAAGATGTGAAGCATCTCAGTATGGCTGAACACTCACCATTTCTCGTGGCTGTTTCGGCCAATTCCAGGCAAAGATTTCTCCCACCAAAGTTATTTGTTAGAGCAGATTTCACTGCATGAGTGAGATGGAGAAGTGTCATTTAGGAGCACGAGTATTTCCAGCTGCCTGCATCTTGGCTTAAATTTACTTATAGTACCCTGACTAAATTCATCCGATCAGTCTAGCTTAGTAGCAGAGGATTGAGGAAAGCAATTGCCCTTGGCTCTATCGGTAGTCGATGGAGGGAAACCGGCACCTCTGGAGAGCGATGGAGGTCTTGGACAGGATAACTCATGCTCTGGAGAGTCCTGTTCCTCTCCATTGACTAGAGAGGGGCCCAAGGTAACTGTGCTTCCAATTTGGATTTTCTAATTAGGTTCTGAAACTTAGGTGGGAATAATACCTTAAATGCATGCCCAGCTCCTGTTAAAATGCTTCCCTGGTCTGAACAAATTGTTGGTTGCACCAGCAGTTGTGTAGAGCGTGCCCATATCAAACTGCTCCTGGGTTGGTTTGTTTCTTTTACTAATACCGTTGTCATTCAAAGGTTGGTGAAAAACCTAAACAGAAGAAAAGAAGGCTGGGTTCCTGTCCACAGTCTGCAGATAGTAGTCGGTGACTGCAGATTTCGGAATGCCAAAGTCGCAGGTATCATATAGCACGCCTAGCAGAAATATTTCGTAACTCCAATCAGGTCTTTTAAGCCATTTGCATTACACTTGATGCACTAAATCTGGCTGCATATGCCTCTGCAGGAAAAAAAAAAAAAAAAAAGCAAGCAGCTACTCCAAAAAGCCTGCAAAAGTAGTAAATTAAGCTTTTTTGTTTTGTTTGTTAACACCTTAAGACATTTCTGTGACTTTAGGCACTAGTAAATTAAAACCAAGCATTTAAAAACGTAGATTTCTTTGCAAGAGCACTGGGTAGAAGAAGATCGGGGCGAAGAGACGGAGTCTGATCAGGGATCCCCGTGACTGTTTTGCCTACTCGCTGCTGTAGCTCAAACCCCATGTGAACAGGAGGTACCTAGGCAAAATCTCCTCCTGCTGCAAAAGACATCGTGGCCTGACCCCCAGCACTCTCAAGGCAATACTTCATTTCTGCAGCCGCGCTCTTGGCCTCATTGCTGCCTGCTTGTTAATCCATCGTTAGAATGAAGTTTATAAACAGGTCAGCAGGTTTCGGCAGAAGGCTTCCAGTCTCAAAAATAGTATTTCTAGTTTTCTAGGCGTAAATGTACATAGAAATAGATAGGGAAGCATAACAGATGACACAAGAAAATGCCTTAAGAGCAGCCTGTCGCCCTTGCCGTGTATGCAGCATCACCGCTCCACATGTTGCCTCATCGCCATGCTGTCCACTGGAAACAGGAGACCAGGGTTTGCAATGGAAGCAGCTCAGGGAACCCACATAGATTTAGTCCATTAAAAAAAACAACAAATGAATCCACCAGTTATGGCCATATGAAACAAATTTTGCCAGTGGATTTCTTTTTAAATACTTTTTGTCAAAATCTGTTGTTTTGATGAGTATGAAGGACGCCTCCTGAAAGGCTTAAAATTCCAGTCAGCTTCTTGATGGTTTTCCAGTATGTTTCAGTGAAATCCTTCCTATGCAGGAAAGTATTTTTTTATCCCTTTTGTTGCAGGGCAGTCAAATTTCACAGGTTGGAGGTTTTCTGGCTTTGTGTAAGGGGTAGCTCGTGGTGGGCTAGCAGCAGAGTTGAGAGGGCTCCCCTTGGCATGCCCCCCCCCTGGAGCACCTCGTCTTGTCTTGTCAGCAAGGCTGGTTATCACATCTCGCCGGGTCCTGGACCACAGCCTGTGCAGGAGGTTTCCCCAGCCATAAATGCATCTTGAAAACAGGGCGCTGGCAAACCTTGAACGCTGGTTTGCTTTGTCAGTGACCATGTCCCCCAAAGCCTAGAGACTCGCAGCTCCAGGCTGGTTTACAAAGTTGCTGAGGACAAACTAAGGAGAATTTCACAAGGCAAAACCACAGAAAGCTCCTGTAAGTCTCACACCATGCCCAGACGCTTTGCAGATGGGTTGCCAGGGTCTAGTCACAGTGCTGAGCCTCTGCTTTCCCTGTTAAGATTAACTCTGTTCTCCCTTGCTATTGCTGATCGTGTATGCAGTCTCTAGGCATGATTCTAATTTTACATGTACTCCAGGCAGTATTGTAGGATGATGTAGGATGTTTTCTTGCTATTTCCTAGAGCTATTCCTAGAGCTTTTCAGTGATGCGTCCTTATAGCCATAATGGACTCGCACTCCGAAAACGGATTTTTTTCGAACAGTCCCTTGCATTTAGCAATTCCCTTTCCTCTGCGGACAGGTCATTTTATACCGCAGGTGACTTTGTACCACTGACTGCTCGGTGATGCAGTCTGGTTTGGGCTCTTTTCTGCTTCTTCAGAAGATGGAGCTCTTGCTCCAGTATAGCAGAGGGAGAATTAGGCAGCTGAGCTTGTAGCACAAAGTAGGGGCAGGAGGGAGCACCATAACCCTCACATATTATTAGCTGCTTGTGCCAAAATGCTAGTTTGCTTGTAAGCAGGGTAAACTTGATTAACGTGTTGTGGGGTCCCCGAGAGCTTAGAGAATGCTGGGGTGGCTTCAGAGGTGGGGGAGAGGCGGTCCTGGCCCCTTGCGGGGGGTCGTGCCTCTGTTACTGCTCAGCTCCAGGTCCCCACAATAAATAACAATCTATCTCCAATCACAGAATTTCATAACCAGAAATCATATAAATCTGGGACTTGGGATTTTTCTGTGCAAAGCCTTTAGCTGAATAGATGAAACAGTTCCCTTAACATTTTTTCTTAGATTTGTACTGTGGCCCTAACAAAACCCTCCCAAGGCAGGATGGCTGATACCTGCACGCTGACGAGCTCTTCCTCTCCCCTCCTGCTAATTGTTCCAGTGCTGAGCCAGTACAAACTATAATGAAGTTACAGGGAACTTTTTGCTGCCCATTTTTTCAGATGTGTGTTTGGTCAATGCCCCACTCCCCCACCATTGCCAGCTTTGCA